>VDFB02281492.1:416130552-416141304 GCA_007258455.2 Sequoia sempervirens
AAATAATATAAAATATTTAATTAACATTAGAAGAATTAAAAGAAATGATTTAATTAATTAAAAATATAAATTATTTAATTAACATTAGAGGAATGGATGGAATGATTTAATTAATTAAATAATATAAATTATTTAATTAACATTAGAGGAATGGATGGATTATGCATAGGAAGGGAATAAATGAAATTAGTCAAATAAATAAGATTTATTTAACTAATTAGATGATGACATGGGTCCCTAGGGAAAAACATGATACAAGATGTCTAAATGATGAGCAAGGTATTAAGCAATTTTTGACAATTCTAAGAAATAGATTAAAATTACTATCAATTAAATCATTAAAGATATTATGGTTGCAATAGATATTTTGAATAAGATTAATAGTGTTGTCTATTATTGGTTTCTTGTTGTAAGATAGCGAGAATATAAGAAACCACTAATTTAGTTTCTTGTGGGAGAAAATCACTTCATCTTTTGACTTTATTTTAATGGATAAGGCATTAGTCTGGTTAATCAACTAAACAAAAACTAGGGTTGAATCAATTTTAAATTGAAAATTTACCTTTATTATTATTTATCTTTTATTTATGCTCATTTCACACGATTATAATATAGAGTTATAAGGGGTTTTGAAGATGATTTAGCCCATCAAGCTCATCCTCTTAAAAAATTGTTTGTATGAAGATTGTAATCTATTTTTGACATCATTATAAACAATTTTGTAATTCAAGATGATGTTATGAAAAGGGAAACCCACCTTGGTTTTACAAAGCCTAAACTATAGATGAGAACAACTATAAAATCTGTCTCATGTTCATTGGACATTGACCTAGGGTTCTTGAGCATAAGATATAGCTAAACTTTAGAGAAGCCTAGACAATCAGTTAGGAACACCAATAGACACAAGGAAGAATATAAACATTCAAGAAATCTACCAAGAAGGCCTTACTTTTCTTTTTGCTAACTATGCTCTTATGAGTAGGGTGATGTAGGTTGACACTCAAAGTAAACATGAGGAAGCACAAGGAGAATATGAATGGGAAGCAACTATGCAAGATCAATATAACTCTTTGATGAAAAATGAAACTTGGGAATCAACAACTCTTCCAAAAGGTGAAATTTTTGTTGGTTGTAAGTGGGCCTACAAAACAAAGTTCACAACAAGTGGAACTACTAAAAACACAATGTAAGGTTAGTGGCTAAAGGTTTCTCATAAGAAAGATATATTGAATTTACTAAAAAATTTGTTTGATTTGGTAAAATGATTCCATTCATACACTAGTTTCTTTAGGTACAAAATTTGGTTGGAAAATTTATCAAATGGATGTAATTAGTGCATTTATACATGGTGATTTAAAGGAAGAAATTTATATGCAACAAACACCAAGATTTATTAAAACTAGTGAAGAACATCTAGTTTGTAGACTAAAAACTCTCAATATGGTCTTAAACAAGCTCTAGGGGTATGGTACTCCAAAAAAAAAAAATTACTTTATAGAAGCATGCTTTAAAAGAAGAAAAGTTAATCTAGATGTGTATGTAAATAATAATGATGGTAAAATTGTCATTAAATATTGTACTATATGTGGACGATTTAATCAATATAGGAGATCACACAATACATTGAAAACACCAAGGATAAGCTCAAAAAAGCCTTTGAAATAAATAATCTAGGGTTGATGCATTATTTCTTGGGTATGCAAGTATGCCAAGAAGAAGGAAGGATCATGCTTTCCCAAACCAAATATGGTTTTGATGTATTCATAAAATTTAATATGATTGATTGTAAACCATCTAATATACCATGTGAAGTAAGATTAAAATTGAGTGCTAACTCCACTTAAAAGAAGGTGGATGAAAAATTGTATAGATAACTTGTTTGAAGTCTCTTGTATCTCACTATAACTAGACTATATATTACATATGTAGTTGGCATTGTATCTAGGTACATGAAAAATCCACACATTGAACATTATAAGGTAGCTAAAGAATACTAAAATACATTCAAGTTACTTATCAACTTGGAATTAAATAAAAATATGGAGGAGAGCTACTCTAGTAAGACACATAGATTTTGATTATGCAAGTGACATTGATGATAGGAAATCAACTTTGGGATATATCTTTCATCTTGGCTCAAGACCAATTTTTTGGAGCAACAAGAAGCAATAGAGTGTTACTATCATCCACATAAGTTGAATATGTTGGTTCATCAAAGGCATCTCAAGAAGCATTATGGCTTAGAAGACTACTTGAAAAAAAACAACCCACAAGATTATCCAACTATTATATTTTATGATATCAAAGCACTATCAAGCTAGCAAAGACTATGTATATCATGCTAGATCCAAGCATATAGAAGTACACCACTTTGTTTGTGATCTTATTGAAAAGAAAGTAGTGGATTTAAAGTTTTATGGAACAAAAGATCAAATTGAAAACATATTTACCAAAGCATTGCATATAGTGAAATTTTTCAAACTTTAGGACTTGTTACATCTCGAGGAAGTTGCTATATAATTATTAATATAATAATTGTTGTGATCATCCTTTGCAACCAAATATTATGGAGGGGTGTTGAAGATAATATTTATCTATTAAATATTCCATCTTGTGGAATATTCTAGCATTTGGAAACTTCCATCCTTTTCTAGATTTTTCACTGTAGAAGCTTCTATTATCCATTCTAAGTTCTTCTAGATAATTGTATGGAATTTATTTAAATACAACAGTCATGTATATGAAGAAGAAATCAACAAACTGCTATGTAATTTATCTATTGATACTATTATTGAATAAATCAAATATTTGAGATAAAATAAATGAGAATGCAACAAATAAAAGCACTTGAATATATTATCAAATATCAAATTATATAATAGCTTGCTGATTTCTTGTTGATACACAATGGTAGAGTTGTTGGAGTTATAGATTCATACAAAACTGTAGAAGATCCTAGAATGACTGATAAAAGCCTAAAAAAAAATCTAGAAAAAGATGAATGTTTTTGTATCCCAGAATATTCCACAAGATTTGGATAAATATTATCTCTTAACATTAAGATTTTTCTATATACATTCTTAAATAAACATTATCTCCAACCATTATACAAATATTTGTGTTTTTATTTTTTGCTCTTTTATTTTTTCTATTTCAAATATTTTATTTATTCAATAAATCTTTATGAATGTCTTCAAAGAGCGAACTAGGAAACCATGTTTTACTCCAGGAATAGAATAAACCTAAACCATGATAGGAAAAAGAATAATTTCAAGTTTGATATATGGTTTACCTCAAAGATATTTGTAACTTTGTTAAGTTTATAAATATGGGAAGAACTGGGTGTGCAAAGCAATGTGAGGGAGTAGGGTAGCCTTGGAAATCATTTGTGTGTTTGAAGGTGTGGGAGGCAATGGCACACAACCTAAGTGACGAGTTCCTGCTGTTTCTAGGCGTAGTTGTCCTGGCAATGTGCATAAGGTTCGATGTATGTATGGCGTGCAATAGAGGGGCTAAATGGCTTCCTGGAAGTGCCGTTGTTATCTATGCTCTCTGCCTCCAATTGATTGGATACTTAGATGTGCAGAATGTGAGCATTGGAAGCTTTGGAGAGGGTATGCATGCCGGAAGATAAGGCAAAGAGTTTATGGGTAGCGAATAAACGTTCTTTCAATCATATAAAGCAATGCATAGAGCAGGCTTATGACAAAGGCAAAAATCGCGAAAAATTGCAGAGAGTAATTGGAAGAAGGCTTGCTAGAAATATTCCTTCAAGCGAAGATGTGAAAGAATTACTCGACCCTTTGGAAAGTGTGAAAAGGTATTTTCCCTTGCTCAAGGATTCCTTCCGGAGGATTACAGCCTTGGTGTTGCTCATGGATGATATCTCTGAAGAGCAACACTCTATTAGCGAGTTAAAGGGGGATGCCCGTACAGCTTTTGAGGAAACAGAGGACCTCATGGATTTTGTCGACTGCCCCGGCAACGTAGGAATCTCTATGGATATCTTCAACATATCCAATTTGGAAGCTTTTATTTTGAGAGCTGCCTTCGTTAGTCAATTCAAACATGTGCGGTTCAATTTCAGAGAGTCGTCCACAGTTGCCAACGCTGTTGAAATGCTCTGTAATAAAACAAAGAACAAACTTGAAATGTGTAGCCTGCTGGGAGCTTTCGACTCAGAACCCGTTGATACAGACTGGTATGTCGCAGCAGGACCTTATGCCATGCACGAGGTATGCAAATTAATCCTCGATCGTCCTCTACCTGATAGTGTAGAGCAGTTGCAGAATTATCTAATCAACATTCTTGCCGATCTAATTGCTATCTGCGTCACAGAATCGCCCAAGATTCTGGTCGAACGTTCGAGGAAATGGGCGGCAGAATTCAGAGAAGATAAGATATATGCAGCAATTAATTTAGTAGGATTTGCATGCGGAGGGGTCGATGGAGTAAATGCTGCATCTCCAACTACCAGTACAGATTCTATGATTTGAGTCAATTAAAATTGAATATTAAGTCTGTAATATTTTGATTATAATCTATTTAAATGTTTTATTAGTGGTGTTGTCCACTCAAATTTACCATTTTTATTGTTCATTTGATTAAAGCTTTAGGGGTACTTTTTTTAATGTGTGTAATATTATTTTCTAAAACGTAATATGGAAGATTCAAACTGCAAAGGTTAAGTGGAAGGCTCCATCAATCATATAAAAGTGTTAAATAATATAATTCATTAAAAAATATACTATATTTAAAGATTAAAAATTTTAAAAATATATATTATTTTATTCAAAAGAGTTATAAAAAAATTATGTAACGTTGACCAAGGCCTCTAGTAGAACTGTTAGAGCTCTTAGCGTTGTGTGAAATTAAGTTGGACTTGCATCTTTCAGCCTCTTATTCTTTTGAATTTTCTGCTCTACACCTACTTTCATGGTCCCCTTGATTATCATCTTTTGTATGAAATTTTCTTTTTGTGCTGTTTTGTTGCATCTTCACCCTGGATTAACCTCCAAACACCATTCACATATTTTCATCTTGTTTTCCAAACTTGTAAACAATTGAATACAGTATTTGCAAGGAGAGAAGTATGTGTATATTATGTACAAGTGTAAATATATCATAAGAATCAAAATTTTCTTTTCACTCACATGGTATGTATGCTATGAAAGACAATCAAACAATAGTTTGCCCGTTTCATTCTAGAAGCACCCACTGTAGGATTAGAACAAAACATACATTTTCAAGCACATCTTATTACATAAAATTTTAAATTAAGTCAATTTTACTAGCTCTATAAACAGTTAAATTTAACACTGGACACTCCACTAGGAATTCATCTACATCAAATGTTTAATATTGTCCGTCAAATTTTATTTCAAAAGGAGCTGCAGTTAACCTACAGTGAGAATTATACTCAAAAACAAGACTGAAGAATTTAGTCCAAAAGTAAACTGTAAACTGTAGGAATACAGCTCAAAACTGACAACTTTAGTACATCAGATGGTAATGTAAAAATATATAAAAATATATGATATTTAAGCATTGGGCCCCTTAGCAACAGCAAACTATAGAATACCAAAATTTGGCTACAAACATTAGAGAACATTATAATGTAGCAGTGAGGGCATCAAGCTTGGGTGTTAACTTCCTTCCCTCATTCGTTTTTTTCCAGTTTTTGAATATTTCAAACTTCCTAATGATATGGGTTTAAGGGCATACGGTAAATTCATTGTTAGCAATTTATCGATGGAAAATTCACTGCCACAAAAAAATCACCATGAGCAATTCACCACCACAGAAAATTCACCGAAAGAAAATTCACTGCCAAATAAAATTTAAAAATATTTGGCAGTGAATTTTTTGTGGCCGTGAATTGCTGGCAGTGAATTTTCCATCCATGAATTTTCCGTGGCAGTGAATTGCTGGCGTTGAATTTTCCATCGATGAATTGTTGGTGATGAATTTTCCTAAAACCGGGTTTAAGGAAATGTTGATCTTCATGAAGGGAAAAGTTCAAATGAATGTAGCGATCAAGTAGGTCGCAGTGAGTCTATGGTTGTGGACAAAAGGGACCACTGGCGCATATCTAATTCAATGCACTGCCCAATGTGAGTGAGTTCATCGTCTCTGGGTACAATAGATCAAGAAATTCCTGCCTTGCATCTCTTGTTTTTTTATTGTTGGAATGCAAATTTTCTAGTGAATTAGGGGAGAGGATTCAGTAGTTGAGCACCTTAATTTTGCACTTTTCAAAATCTTACACGGAACTTTCAAAAAAATTTCAAATGTTTAAAGTTGCTTCCTTGACAATACCCTTGCTTATAAGTAAAGTTTCAGGGCCACATCATCAAATATGATGCCACATCAGGATGCTTTTTGTCAAGGTATCTAGAAAGGCCCAAAAAAAAGTGAGACTGATACTTGTGCACTAAATCATGTTTTATTGGTGCACTGATGTGGCATCACATGATTTGTTGCTTTTTAGATCTAAGGAATACATATTATTCAATTATTGGTAGTTATCATCAACACTAATGACTTTAAAGTCACAACTATTGGTTCAATGTTGTCAAAAATATTGGACATTAAATCAACAAATACTATAACTACTATTGGAACCTTTAACTGAAACTGCACATCTACAGTTTTTAAAGAGCTCATTTAGACTTTGTTTCAGTTGTGAATGCATGTAGTTAATTATGTTGAATGAATAGGATTTAACTAAATCTATCATTCCTCCCACCACCAATATACATTATTCTAAATTTTATTGAATTTTTGAAGACCTCTATATAATGAGACAGATGTAATTGATTTAATCAGCCAATAGAATGTACAACAACACATTTTCGAACATAAATTATCTCCTCTGCCCACCTACTTTTATCAATTCATTTTCTTATTTGTTTGGCTGTGGGTTGAGAATTAAGGATAGCCATAAGAAAGCATGAGAAGGATATGAAAATAAATAACTCCTGAGCGAGCATTGGAATTACACTTTCAAATAAACAGTCCCCTTTCCACGTTCTTTGTGTTGAAGGATAAACAGCTTGCTCCCTTGCTGCCTCTGTCGAGTTTATCCATAAAATCATCTCCAAGCGCTCAATTAACATTCTTTAAGAAGTGTCTGTTCTGCCCTTTGATTTTTGTTACGGGAGAAAGACACGCACTTACGTTTGGTCAGCGGAGAAAGAGAAGGAGAATGGCACCGTGCATGGATGGCAGGTGGATAAGATCTTTTCCGACACCTACGCCCTCCCCTGCCACCAGATTTATGTACTAACAATGGATTGGTTTACACCATCGCAAAGAAAACAAAAGGAATCTGCTGACCAGAGGTATCAATGCTGAGGGTAGGCTAATGGCAACTTATAAGAGGAAACCCCGCCCTAGACATCACATCATCCAACACTCTATCAAGCCCCAATATTCAACGTGGTTTGATCAGAGTCATCATGACTGGTGTAACCACTTCCTTCAGCTCCCCAGCCTTCAACAAGAAGGAATATGGATGAGATAGGTTGGACTTAAACAACATACCCTAAAGGTTGACTATTTAAATGGCTATTTGGCTATTTGATGTAGATTTCATAAAATTGTGCTATGTACAATTAAAAAAATAAAAAAAAAATAAAAAATAAAATATAGAATTTTTTATTTCTTAAAATTTTGTTATGTATTCATTATTCAAAACATCATTATATCTTCAAAAAATTGACTCCAATTCAACTATCTCATTTATCCACCCAAGAACTCCTAATTCAACTCCTAAATAGAATAATCAACTCCTAAACAAAATAATCAACTCCTAAATTAACTCCTACGAAGACTACTAAGCAACAACAATCAAGAAACAAATGCATCATCCTCCCCATCCTTTAGAATTTATGAACCTTCTGGTTCAAAGTCATAAAATGGATTTGTCTTGTTGTACTTAAGCAAATTAGTCTTCATGATCCAAGTGATATATGAATTCAAGAGGCCTTTCCACTTAACAAAATATAGTTTGTATACCCTAGACCATGTAGCAACCAATTTAGTTTCCAACACTTGTTGAATCTGCTCTCTTTTCTTATATTGTATGTACTTTGTCCAATCATTGCTTTCCATGCCACATTGTTCTTCATTTACCTAATAATAATTTGTCCCTGCTAAGTATGGGTGAAGGTTGAAAAAATTAAAAATAGGATGGATGTCTAAATCCTCAAGAAGATTAAGCACATAAGCAATATCATTTACTGGCTTCTACATTTTGCATAGACCAATTTTCTTGGGTTTTAGCTTGTTATAGGAACCTTGAGGATACCTCTCTTTGTGCAAATGTACCATAACCATCTCTCTTTCCTGGAAGATTTGTTTTCTCCTATGCATATCAATAATTTTTATGATGTTTGTTCATGGTTTGCAACTTGTGCCTAACCTCTTGTTGTATCTCTTGAGTGTTTTCTACAAAACTTGCAGCATCTTGGTTGATTTGTGGGTAAATCCATTAAATCCACAATCCCTTTAGGATTTGAGCCATACACAATTTGAAATGTAGACTTACTAGTAGATTTATTTAAGTTAGAGTTATAATAAGAAAATTCATCTTGAGATAGAATCAAGTCGCATTGTCTTTGATTGTCACCAATCGAGCACCTCCATAGATTGCCCAAGATCCTATTTGTTACCTCTGTTTGACCATTGGTTTGGGGGTAGTACACTAAATTGTTGTAACATGCCCATTTTTCTACATAGTAAATCTACTAAGTTTTACCCACATGTAATTGTCTATTCGTCTAATGTAAAGCAATAATTTTTTTTCTTTTCTATTCAATAATATAATACATCATTTGAAATATAACTTTATCCAAACTTTTACATTACATAATCAAAGAATCATTCCAATGATATAAGTATAATTTAACTTTACATAAATATATTCAAGATAACGTTTAATATTTCAATTTCCATATAGATGGACACATGATTACATACATTGCTTCAACAAGCTTACAAGAACTAGAAATATAAATGGTCCAAAATGTCTTTCTCCCAAATCTTGGCCGCCAACTCCATGAGGAGAACCACCATTCAAGTGATTTTCTGCCAACCATGGACTAATTGTGGTCCCCTACACATCTACCAAACTAGTAGATGGCCCTACCCTTTGACAAAGAGATTGGCTTGGTAACCTCATCCTTCAAATAGTCTTTTTTGAGCATAGTGATGTGTCGTACAAATCTAGAGCTACCAGAATGTCAACTATCTCATATATGATTACCCAACTTAGAATGTAAATTGGATCACATAGTGAACTGACAGTGGCTACCTACACTACTTTGGCCAAAGATTCATCACCCAGTAACTTTGAGTGAGGTCATCTATTTCACCACATTTAATTGCTTGATTTGTATTCACCTTTAGTATTCTATTATGAGGTTATCCCCTTTCTTGTGGATTATCCTAACCCTAGGAATAACCTTCCTATTAACTTATATCTAATGAAATGCTATAAGATCCACAATACAACTCTATCTTATGCTACACACCTAGAGTATTGTCAAACTATGTATAATTCTAACATTCTATTAATAGTATAAGTAGTATACAAACACGTAGAAAACCCATGATAGTATATTTATCTATATACGTATACCCAAAAGAAAGGTTTCCCAAAATAAGAGACAATCAAGGAACTTTCAAAAGACTTGCAAGCATCAAACATAGTTAAAAGACAATATTTCTAACATGGCATCATAATAAACAAACTTTTCAACATAATGACAAGGGAGTAGAAATCAACATGCCTTTTTAAAGCTCCAATTGAATAATATTCCCTTCTAGCTTAATAGCTCAAGATTGCTTGCAAATTCCACTATGAACAACCCAAATACCTCTACTAGCTTCTCTCTAGATCTCTCAACAAAACCAATATAAAATAACAAGCAACTCTATCTATATCACAATTCTCAATTCATCCTCATAGAATTTGCGGCAAAACAATACAAAGAAAATCAAAATGATAAGTGTAACAATTGGTAGAATGGGAACCTCTATTTATACTAATTTGTGAGTAATCAAACACTACAAACAAGTTAATATTTCTGCCACCTTTCTAACTTCATGCAATGACTCACCAAGTTAACTCATAGGTTTACAACACATCATAGTCCTTACCATTGAAATGGCTGAGTTGACTTGATATGTGAGACATTAAGCTCAAAATAAGTTCCCTAATTCAAATTCCTTTACAAAATGCTACCAAGTTTGCACTTGACTAAGTCTAAATACTATTTGCAAGCTTATGTGCATTTCAAAGACTTCATTTACATTCCAAACACTAGCAAATATGGTGCCACCTCTTTATGTTTGGTGCCACAAACATCTAGAGTGGATTTTGACATATTCATAAGGTTTCAAAACAACATTTAATTCCTTAAAAAATATTTACACAACAACCAAACTCTTACTTGCTTTGTTATTTGTTTTGACTTGGTCTTTTTAGACTTTAAGCACTAACTTACATTCCACTAAAAGTTGCACCATGTGCTTTATGTGCCATATGTTATAATATGTTCTTTGCTTCACAATATTAACAATGATAATTAACGCTATCTTATGTGCTTGAGAATTATAATTATGTACATATTTTTCTATCAAAGTATATATACACATATGTTTATATCAATATATATATATATTAATATATATTTCATAAAGTTCACCAAAAACATTTTATTAACAAACATATTTATACGATATATA
>VDFB02281492.1:416149633-416206268 GCA_007258455.2 Sequoia sempervirens
CCCTCCTCCCACTCTCTCCCACTCTCCCCCACTCTCTTCAAACCTCTCCCACTCTCTCGCTCCCTATCTCCCACTCTCTCCCATGCCCTCACAGCCTAAACCCTCTCCCACTCTCTCACTATCAACCACCCTCTCCCACACTCTTCCACTCTCTTCCACTCTCTCCTCCCTCCCTTCCACCCTGTCCCACTCTCCCACACTCCCACACTCTCTCCCACAGTCTCCCACTCTCTTCCACCCTCTCCCACTCTCCCACTCTCTCTCACACACTCCCACCCTCTCTCACACTCTCCTACCCTCTCTACCACCCTCCCACACTCTCTCCCACTCCCACCCTCTCTCACCCTCTCCCATAAGCATAAATACATACATATAGGAATACATACATGCATGCATACATACATACATGACACACCGATATACATATACATGCAAACATATGAAAACACATTTAAAAAGTGGCATTTAATTAAAGGAATAAATAACGTGAGTGTGTTATGTGTTGCTTGATATGTTCCCCGGAGAAGCAAAAAATTCAAAACTAATAAATAATGTGAGTGCATTATAACGTGCTTGTGTTATATTTTTCTTTGGGAATCCCTGAGCCTTAGCTTTGGTATTTTCCTTGGAATACCAACCCAAAGGCTTGGAGGGCATTCCTAATGACCAAAGACGTGTTTTTTACAAATTCTACTATTTTTCACATTATCGGGTTCATGCTCACCATCAGGTTTGCATTTGGTTCAATATCAATAAAATTGAATACATGGGTAATGTTAAGTTTTCTCTTACCTTTCCAACGATATAAATTTTTTCACTTTCTAACAATGTTAGGCCTTTCATCCATAATTTCTTTTGTTTGTATGTCTATTTTTTGTCAAAAAGCAGTGTTTGGCTTTTTTTTCGTTATAAATTAACTGTTCATCAAAATTTCAAATAAATTACATTTTTAGAAACTAGACTCCATTCTACAAATTTTAAAAAATATTTTTTAAAAAAATCTATTACTTTCCAAAATTTGTGGTGGGAGCATGGCCAAAATTATGCTTTTTAGGAAGTGCCCACTTAGAAAATTAGTAAAAAAATAAATATTATTTAAAAAATTATTAGAAAAATTATGCATCAACTAGATATTGTTAGCTAACTTCTGACCATAGTGATTTTAAAAATACTAAAAAAAAATTCACGTTGCTCAGGCCATACAAGAGTTGCTATATTATGTTTTTCTGACAAAAATAACACCAATTTGTGTACATCCCTCTTTTGAACCCCTTAATCTCAACCATTTTCAAACTAAATTAGTAGCTTAGAAAGTAGACTCAAAGCACTTTGATCCTTGTTTTTGTTCCATCTCAAAATTTTGAGTGTAACTATCCTCAATTTCACATCCAAGACTAGCATTTTCTGATTTCAGAAAAAAAGTGGCCACTTAAGCCCCCTTTTTGGGAACCATCTTGGTGCACTTACCCATAAATAAAACAATAAAAAAATATGTATTATAAAAATTAAGTTTAAATAACTCCTAAATAATAATATCAATCTCCAAACCATAATACTATTCCTAAGTTCAAAAACCCTTGGCAAATATTTATACAAATATAGTTATTGGTTGGCTGTACAAATCTACTCTGTTCGAGAATAAAAAAAAATAAAGGTTGTCAGTACGTTTAAATGGTATGCTATGCCATCCATGCCCCGATGCATTCCTAGGGCTAGATAGCCGCTGCCAAATCCAATTATCAATTATTGAAACTATTGCCATTGCCTTACACTTATCCATCATTAATAATAATACATGGAAGATCACTATTATTATAGTCTCTATATTTAAACTCCCCATCAATTCAAATTTTGGAGGCGAACAATATCCCTATTTATGCAAAGCTAATAATGATAAAAGTGGATGAAGCCTTTGCATCACATGACTTTGAAACCCCCAAACTACTTAGAAAAAAATGCTCATGTCCGGCAAGAAGTCTACTTGATACCTTAATATTTCATTATGTTCATTACAAAGCTGAGTAGCAAGAGAAACGGTCATGGCAGCAGAGGAATTTCGTTGTGCAGGCAGATCTGGGCATGCCAAAAAAGGGGTGAAACATTGTAGAGGAAAATTTGAATCTTAACTTCATCAAATGCCATTATCTCCCTCTCCCACTCTATCCAGAAGGTATAACTTTTTTTAAAGTTGTTAACAACTGGGTTTTCATACAAGTGTAGGGCGTTCTGTGCCAAATGCAATAGTTTTTGGATCTTTTTTTCTCTATTTGTAGCATAGACGTTCATAACTACGATATGAAGCCTCTTTTCTTTGACTAAGCATCACCTGTAGTCTCTCCTATAGCATGCAACGTGGAGTAATACTCTAGTCATATTATTTAACAGTGAATAATAAAAGAAACTATGACACACATTCACTTCTCTTTTGTACAAGTGACTCATTTGTATTCTGCTCGGCTCACTGGGTTTTCATTGTTCTGGACAACAACTATATATGCATTTGCCTAAAGTAACAGAGGTAATATTGTACCATCTTCCTTCACTCTGGCTACTCATAGCTCTTTCTTTTTTTAACAACTTACTATGATGAAGGTAAATAAACTGCTACTTCATTAAAGGGGAACTTCGACGCGATGTGCCTATTATTTTCTAATGAAATAGGATCTAAGGTCAAGGAATGTATGAAAGGCTCTTTATTCATATTCTAGGAAATGGACATACATCTACTATAACTGTAAACTATATGATGCAAATCATCAAACTAAGTGACTATTTAAGAGCACTACAAACAGATTTGCATCTTTTCTTCCACGCATATATATAAAATAAAACATAGATTTATAAAGACAGATTTATAACCAGATAAATAGTCCCCCTCTCCCCCTCCCGTAAATAGAGAGAGAAAACAAGAAAATAGAGTGCATAAAGATTTTGAAATATGCAACCCATAACCTCTTTTTTTTGAAATATGCAACCCATAACCTCTTTTTTTTATATGAAAGGCTCGTAGATTTAAACCAAAGCAATACATTCCCTTGCAAGTAACATAGAAATATGCATGCTTTTATTTTCACAGCAAAGGAATACATGTATATATATAATCTTCTTCTTCTTTTGTTTTCAAACCACATTCATAAGCGCAACTCAAGAGAATGATACAAAGGGATATTCTCTTTACAACAACATTTTCTTTGCACAACAATTTACTAAAATGGTAAGGAAATAATTTTTTTCTTGAACTGCATATATCATCCTAAGCTTTCACATAACTCCCACAGAAATAGATCAATAAAAGCCTTCCTTTTTTTTAAACAAACTTTTTCCAATAAGACATTTGACATAGAAAAGGCATCAGATTTGTAGTTTACAAGGAAATACTGATTTCTCCTTTCTTTTACATTACAATAGATATATTGATCAGTTACTCCCTAGTAGAACCATTGCAACAACAACATAAGAGCAATTTGAGTTGAAATATAAAACAACTTTTTCCTTATAGAATATAGATGTAAACTTTCCTACTTGCTAACTTATAACAACAAGGTATGCTTTACAACAAGCATCCAATAGAATAGATTTATATCCACCATCCAACATTTCTTCTAACTAACAACTCCATCTTGCATCACAATATCATTAGTTTCATATCCATCCTACAACACAATTTCATCAATATATATCATGATGTTAATAAAGCAATAAAAACATCATCTATCATGTATAATCATGCATCGCATACATAGTATATAAAAATTGATCATATACATAATAAAACATCATATATCACATAGATATATCAATTATCCATCCATCCACATCATATGCATACATTAAAAAAGTACCAAAGCATATATAAATCATACATCATCATCTATAATCATCACATAACACATAATGAAGTTGAATCAAAGCATGTATATCTCATATATATCATCATAAAAAATGAGAATGTCAGATACATCATCATAATGAAACATATGTGATAAGATAATACAAAAAATACATATATAAGAGGCCTCAGCTGGGTCGATGAATATATATACAAAATCATGTCTACAACGTCTCTAAAACAATAAATCATAAAAATCAAGGACAAATGTCCTACTGCCCAACTAGAGGAGGAAACCTCTGAGTATCTTGGATATGTTGGGGAGAAGGCTATAGTTGATTAGGTTATTTGACTGAATGCCCACCTAACTCAGCACCTGTAGTAGTGCTAGGCTCTCCAAAATGTGGATGTCATTGAGCCCTAGGAACAAAGGCCTCATATAGAGTCCGGTAGTATGTCACCCTCTATAAAAAATTCTCATGCTCAAACTGATGTTGATCCATAGGAATAGAGTGGTCAGGGAAATCTTTGTAGCTTGTCTTTGTTCCCGCTTAGTCACTAACTCTCGTTTGGATGCATCCCTCTCCTACCTAGTTGTATATCACTTTGCAATCAAAATGGAAAACTGAGCCTTTGTGGCTTGTAATCACACTACCTCTGTGTCCCTCATAGCTGTCATTGGTGTTAACTATATTACTCCATCTCCAGGTGGTGGAGTTCTTGGAACCTATCCCTAATCCTGTTGCATCATATCATCTTCGCTACCCTATCCATTATCTTGTCAGGCTCTATCTAGCTACTCGAAAACAATCTGAGCATGTTGTTGCTCACCATGACAACTAGTAATGCCTTCTCTACCTACTGGAGGAATTCCAATAGGATCTATAAACATCAAAAAAATATGTTGCGACCACCATTGATCCAAAATTAGGGTAGTCCCAGGATCTTCTAAACCAATAGGCCATCCCCACCTGAAAGGGGAAAGAGCTCTAAACTCTATAATGGAAACATCATGATCGGCTTGTTAACCCCATACACGGACCTCTCTGGTAGTTCGACCAAAATGATCCTCATACGCATCTATGAAATAGCCCTATCTCTCACCAAACTATCGATAAAACCTATCAGGTAGATATCTCTCTAGCAAGGAATGAACACGACTAATAGGCCACCGAGTCTATCTACAAAATGATAACTGCTCCGTTTTGTCATGTTAGGCCTTGCAATCCAAATATGGCCTCCATACAAAATCTAGCATATCATCTAAAACATGATGCTAGTAAGGAAGCTATCTAGGCCAAGTGTAACGAATAAAATCACCTTAACAATAAGAATATGGATCCTTTGGAGTTTGATCCAAAATACCATCAAGCCAATTAATTAGGATGTGCTCCCAAGCCCATTTATGAAGTAAACTCACACTAGTAGAAATAGATCTACCTCCTTGGCAAGTGACCTTGTGCATATCTTTGTACAAATGTGCAAGGAGACATGTGCCCCATGCATATATAACGCCATGCTCGAACATCTAATCTATGCACACACCCATCCGATAGGAAACTATCTTCCTCACCTATTAGGAATGATGAGCCTCATGAACAAACCACATAGAACCAAGGAAACAAGATCGACATTTCCCACAAATGGAGATAAGTCTATCTCTACCTCCCAAGCTTGAAGAATCCTAACACCAAGAACTTGGCACATGGCACATATACTCCAATGTACGTAATAAGTCACAAGCTCCCCATGAATGGGTACATGAAGGATCCTCCACACATCCTCTTGGGTGATTGTGGCCTCGCTAGTAGGTAAATGAAAGGATGAGGTCTCTGAGTACCACCTCTCCACAAGAGTGGTCATCATCGCTCTATGACATCTTATAGTTAGCATGTAGCAAATGTGTCGCAACCCAATAGCATCTAAAACATCTCACTCCAACTCCTAAAACCCAATGATCAAATAAAACATCTCTCATGATCATCGCTCTCTTGACATAAGTGGATTAAGAACTACCTACAACCATTCAAGCGATGGTGCTAAGAACTCCCTATGAAAATGCAAAACACAACTCAAATCACATATACGCTTACTCAAAATTCTATGCAAATCAAAAGCGACCACTTTTTGTCAAAAGTGGTGACTTGTTTGACGAGTGTGTTAAAAATAGGTGAAAGCGGTGACATTTTTGTTTGAAAGCATCAAATAAAGAAAAAAACATTAAAAAAAATTTAAAAAATTTCTCAAAAGGGCAACATTTTGATAAAGGCAGACAAAACATAACAAGAAAATCAATCGCAAAAATTTCATGCAAAGGCAAAAACAAAAGCAAAAAAATATGCCAACAGCAAACAAATATGTTAGGTGTGGCATAAAAACTCAAAAGTGAAATGGAAATAAACAACAAAAGTGATAAAACTGATTCAAAAGCGAACAAAACTTGAAATTAATGCTATCGACTACTTTGATTTCATCCATTAATTACACAAAAATGGTAAGTCAAAAACATGAAAGGAAAGGGTACATACGGGGGCATCGATGTGTAGAGGTTGTTCAAACTCATGAACCACATCCGTGTGATGTGGGGCTCCTTGAATCCTCACCTTAGCTCCTCGACAATCAACAAATCACAAAATCCAAAGGCAAGAATTTTCTATAGGCTCATAGTGCAAATGAGGAGAATTAAACCCTAATTACCTATTTTAACCCTCAAAACCCTAATATTTTTACCTAAGAAATCCTCCTAGGTTAAAATTAAGACCTCCCAGGAACATCTAAAGTATCAATGAGAGTCCTATAGACTTAGCTTTTTGTCCTCTACACATTGGAAATGAAATATAACATTGTCACAATCTTTACCTACAAAGTGATTTTTCCAGCCAAGCTCTTGAGGGGGCAGCCCAACATCCTACCATCATTCCGCTAACCGCCGAGGCATGCAATAGGGCATATAAAATTCTTCAAATCTTGATCATAACATTGAAATCTTTGAAACAAAGCAACCATTACTTTTTCTCAAATAGGGGCAAAATGTAGACATGTGAAAATGACCCAACACTTATCGCACATCCTAAATGACATTGTTGCATCATCAACATCATTATCACTTAATATCACTGCATTTCACATCAATTGCATCAAAACCCCTAATTTCCTCTATTAATTGAATAATACATTATTTAATTAATTCACTTTTTCATCATTTTTGACTAAGTAAATAATTTACATTTATTTAATAAAGTCCCAATCTAACTTTATTCTTTCTAATTAATTAAATAACATCAATTATTTAATTATGTCACTAATTCACTTTATTCCCCTAATTCAATTAAATTATTAAAACATAATAGTTTAATTAAATAACTTTCACCCGAACATGAATAATTGAATAAATTATCCAAAACATTATCAAAAAGGTCAAATCAAACAAATACAACTTTGTTTGCAAAATTCAAACATGATTTGCATGTTCAAATCCAAAAAAATTAATTAATTATCCTCACCCACTTTTATGATTGAGAAAATTATGATCCCTTGATTGCTCGATCTAATTGGCTAACTAATTCATCTATTCTTGAATAATTCATATATTCTTCAATTCCACAAATTATTCAATCTATTTCCTCAATCCTACTGAACACTCAAATGATTTCTTCAATTACACTGATTATGTAATCAAAATATATTGATTATTCCTATCTAAATCATCTCAATGGTTTTGAACCATTGATTAGGATATCCTACTACATGAAATTGAGCATTCATTTCAAAACAAAAATTCTATATATAACAACCTCATTTCTTCTCAAAAACAGTTGGAGAATCAACATACTTCACACAACAAAGTAATGTTGAAATCTTAATCAATTTTTGGATGAACTTTAAGCATATCATCGATCAACAATGCATGCACAACTTTGAAGCTTTTTCTACACACTTAAATGGAGGCTTACATTGATACAATGAACAATCCAACATCTTTCTGAATATACTTCAACACAGGATGGTACATCTATGTTTATAAATTCATTGTATGTTATTTCTTTTGATTGCATCACTTGAGTTTGTTCTTCATAGCTTCATTTCATGATTAATGGGTATGAATCATCATTTTTTTTAATCAAATTAGTCTCTATTCATTCATTTTGATCTTATTGCATCACTCGATTTCCCCCTTACACAAGTTCTTCTCCTAAGTGATACTTCCCATCCCTTCTAGAGGCTTGATCTTGTTCCTACATTTAGTTTAGTTCACCCTAATAGCAGTTAGATAAATCAATGCATCATATGCCTCTCATACATGTCATATTCACATTATATATTTCATATACTGAATCATAAATCATTTAATTGAATCAAACATTCATTCAACGTATTTCTATTAGAATTCATAAATAAAACACATTCACATTAATTGAAGCAATTTACCAAATTAGGTAGTAGTAAGTAGATAATAACACATGAGGTGTAACATATTCCCCCCTTGTGAATCATCATCCTTGATGATTTTTAAGTATAAAAAATGATCATAACATAAAGCACACAACATAAAACATCATAACCCTAGTTCAAAGTGGCTTGTCTGGGACTTCTCTAGGACATGTGGCTGGGTTTTAGTTGGGACCCTGGTTCTAGCATAGTTGGTTCCTTTGGTGGTTTCTCCCTTGCCCGACATGTTTCCTTTTGTCCTTTTCTTTGCTTTCTTTGGTCAGGTGGGGTCTAATGTTTCCTATTGCCTCCTTTGTTCTATTGTTGGGGTCTTGGTTTGTTGCTTGTGCTCTCTTGGTTGCTCATCTCATTCTATTCCCTTGATGGTTGGTGGGGTCGGGGTGGTGTTTGGTTGCAGTATTTATAGTTGTTGTGTTGGAATTGTCTTAGACCCTTTGGGGTTTTGGTTGCAAGTTTGTGTGGCCATCTCTATTCTGGAGAGATGGGGTTAGCTACTCGTGTGGAGCAGATTGGTCTATGTTGGTGGATTGGAGATGCTAGTTTCTTGCTACAGATGTGTTTGAGGGGAGTGGCTTTTGCGCTCCTTTGGATGTTTTGTCCTGTCCCACAACCTAGGTGGGGTTTCGGTGTAAGAGCATTGATGTTGCTAGTTCTATTCACTTTCTTCTTGTTTTTTCATATTGTGACTTCTATTGAGGTGGAGGCTATGGTTCTGGTTGAAATTTTTGTTCTCCTTATGGGTCCTCAAATTTTGGCTCCTTTAGAGGTGGAGTTCGATTTAGTTGGTGGGATTTGTTGTTGCTGCAAGAGGTTGTTGTTGTCTTTGGCTCTTCTCTTCTTTCAAACTCTTCTATTGAGGTGGAGAGTTTTGGGGTTGTTGGAATGGTGGATTTGGTGCTTCAACTTATGCTCACTCTTCATGTCTCCTATAGAGGTGGAGATGGAGTCTGCTATTGGGTTAGCTTTCTCGAGCAGATGGCAAAAGGTCTATTGCAGTCTTGCTACTGCAGGTGTGGTGTGGCCTAGTGGTTCCAAGTAGTCTTTTCGGCCTACAATTGGTGGGTTGTTTCTTGTTTTCTATAGGACTATTTCTTGTCCTAAGTGTTTGGTTGCTCCTAGTTGTAGAGCCAATTTTAGGGTGTTAGTTTGTCATTGTCACAGGACTACTGTTGGTTTTGAGTGTTTTGTCTCTCTTGGTTTCTGTTGACCAAGTGCTATTTGCTTTTCTGTCATGTTGAGATGATGTCTCTGCTAGTTCTATTAGTTTTTTGTTAGGTGTATCCTTCTCTTAGCTCTTTTAAGGTTCTTGGTCCTTTCAAAACCTTATTTCCTTAAAGGCCCCTACAACTCATTGTGTTAAGTGTATGACACCCTATAAATGTTGCTTATCTTATCAAAAACATAAAACATCATAACACAAAACATTATTATTTTCAAGAGTTTTCAAAATCTAGCAAGACTTGTGGAAGCTTTTGCTTTATTTCAGCATAGTCTTCCTATGTGGTAGAAATTTTTGCATATTGATCCCACTGGACCTTGCACTGCAAAACTTCTATGTTTCGTAAGTGGAGCTTACTTGTTCCAAGCGCCTTGAGAGGATCGATCATTACCACCGCTAGGTCTTGCACCTGTAAAGCATTCCAATCAATAACATGATTATCACATGGTATATAATTCTTGAGACATGAAAGATGTTTTGCATCCTGAAAAGAGCTAGCAGGAAAGGAAATTCTATATGCAACAAGGATGATTTCTTCAATAACTTCAAAAGGTCCAACATAGTGCAAAGCTAGTCTGGATGACTTTCCAAACTTGATAGAACTCTTGTGAGGCTTAACTCTCACAAGTATATATGTCGATTGATGGAATTGTATGTATGAGTGTTTTATAAAGATATTGGAATGGAATACTATATATATATATATATCGTATAAATATGTTTGTTAATAAAATGTTTTTGGTGAACTTTATGAAATATATATTAATATATATATATATTGATATAAACATATGTGTATATATACTTTGATAGAAAAATATGTACATAATTATAATTCTCAAGCACATAAGATAGCGTTAATTATCATTGTTAATATTGTGAAGCAAAGAACATATTATAACATATGGCACATAAAGCACATGGTGCAACTTTTAGTGGAATGTAAGTTAGTGCTTAAAGTCTAAAAAGACCAAGTCAAAACAAATAACAAAGCAAGTAAGAGTTTGGTTGTTGTGTAAATATTTTTTAAGGAATTAAATGTTGTTTTGAAACCTTATGAATATGTCAAAATCCACTCTAGATGTTTGTGGCACCAAACATAAAGAGGTGGCACCATATTTGCTAGTGTTTGGAATGTAAATGAAGTCTTTGAAATGCACATAAGCTTGCAAATAGTATTTAGACTTAGTCAAGTGCAAACTTGGTAGCATTTTGTAAAGGAATTTGAATTAGGGAACTTATTTTGAGCTTAATGTCTCACATATCAAGTCAACTCAGCCATTTCAATGGTAAGGACTATGATGTGTTGTAAACCTATGAGTTAACTTGGTGAGTCATTGCATGAAGTTAGAAAGGTGGCAGAAATATTAACTTGTTTGTAGTGTTTGATTACTCACAAATTAGTATAAATAGAGGTTCCCATTCTACCAATTGTTACACTTATCATTTTGATTTTCTTTGTATTGTTTTGCCGCAAATTCTATGAGGATGAATTGAGAATTGTGATATAGATAGAGTTGCTTGTTATTTTATATTGGTTTTGTTGAGAGATCTAGAGAGAAGCTAGTAGAGGTATTTGGGTTGTTCATAGTGGAATTTGCAAGCAATCTTGAGCTATTAAGCTAGAAGGGAATATTATTCAATTGGAGCTTTAAAAAGGCATGTTGATTTCTACTCCCTTGTCATTATGTTGAAAAGTTTGTTTATTATGATGCCATGTTAGAAATATTGTCTTTTAACTATGTTTGATGCTTGCAAGTCTTTTGAAAGTTCCTTGATTGTCTCTTATTTTGGGAAACCTTTCTTTTGGGTATACGTATATAGATAAATATACTATCATGGGTTTTCTACGTGTTTGTATACTACTTATACTATTAATAGAATGTTAGAATTATACATAGTTTGACAATACTCTAGGTGTGTAGCATAAGATAGAGTTGTATTGTGGATCTTATAGCATTTCATTAGATATAAGTTAATAGGAAGGTTATTCCTAGGGTTAGGATAATCCACAAGAAAGGGGATAACCTCATAATAGAATACTAAAGGTGAATACAAATCAAGCAATTAAATGTGGTGAAATAGATGACCTCACTCAAAGTTACTGGGTGATGAATCTTTGGCCAAAGTAGTGTAGGTAGCCACTGTCAGTTCACTATGTGATCCAATTTACATTCTAAGTTGGGTAATCATATATGAGATAGTTGACATTCTGGTAGCTCTAGATTTGTACGACACATCACTATGCTCAAAAAAGACTATTTGAAGGATGAGGTTACCAAGCCAATCTCTTTGTCAAAGGGTAGGGCCATCTACTAGTTTGGTAGATGTGTAGGGGACCACAATTAGTCCATGGTTGGCAGAAAATCACTTGAATGGTGGTTCTCCTCATGGAGTTGGCGGCCAAGATTTGGGAGAAAGACATTTTGGACCATTTATATTTCTAGTTCTTGTAAGCTTGTTGAAGCAATGTATGTAATCATGTGTCCATCTATATGGAAATTGAAATATTAAACGTTATCTTGAATATATTTATGTAAAGTTAAATTATACTTATATCATTGGAATGATTCTTTGATTATGTAATGTAAAAGTTTGGATAAAGTTATATTTCAAATGATGTATTATATTATTGAATAGAAAAGAAAAAAAATTATTGCTTTACATTAGACGAATAGACAATTACATGTGGGTAAAACTTAGTAGATTTACTATGTAGAAAAATGGGCATGTTACAACAATTTAGTGTACTACCCCCAAACCAATGGTCAAACAGAGGTAACAAATAGGATCTTGGGCAATCTATGGAGGTGCTCGATTGGTGACAATCAAAGACAATGCGACTTGATTCTATCTCAAGATGAATTTTCTTATTATAACTCTAACTTAAATAAATCTACTAGTAAGTCTACATTTCAAATTGTGTATGGCTCAAATCCTAAAGGGATTGTGGATTTAATGGATTTACCCACAAATCAACCAAGATGCTGCAAGTTTTGTAGAAAACACTCAAGAGATACAACAAGAGGTTAGGCACAAGTTGCAAACCATGAACAAACATCATAAAAATTATTGATATGCATAGGAGAAAACAAATCTTCCAGGAAAGAGAGATGGTTATGGTACATTTGCACAAAGAGAGGTATCCTCAAGGTTCCTATAACAAGCTAAAACCCAAGAAAATTGGTCTATGCAAAATGTAGAAGCCAGTAAATGATATTGCTTATGTGCTTAATCTTCTTGAGGATTTAGACATCCATCCTATTTTTAATTTTTTCAACCTTCACCCATACTTAGCAGGGACAAATTATTATTAGGTAAATGAAGAACAATGTGGCATGGAAAGCAATGATTGGACAAAGTACATACAATATAAGAAAAGAGAGCAGATTCAACAAGTGTTGGAAACTAAATTGGTTGCTACATGGTCTAGGGTATACAAACTATATTTTGTTAAGTGGAAAGGCCTCTTGAATTCATATATCACTTGGATCATGAAGACTAATTTGCTTAAGTACAACAAGACAAATCCATTTTATGACTTTGAACCAGAAGGTTCATAAATTCTAAAGGATGGGGAGGATGATGCATTTGTTTCTTGATTGTTGTTGCTTAGTAGTCTTCGTAGGAGTTAATTTAGGAGTTGATTATTTTGTTTAGGAGTTGATTATTCTATTTAGGAGTTGAATTAGGAGTTCTTGGGTGGATAAATGAGATAGTTGAATTGGAGTCAATTTTTTGAAGATATAATGATGTTTTGAATAATGAATACATAACAAAATTTTAAGAAATAAAAAATTCTATATTTTATTTTTTATTTTTTTTTTATTTTTTTAATTGTACATAGCACAATTTTATGAAATCTACATCAAATAGCCAAATAGCCATTTAAATAGTCAACCTTTAGGGTATGTTGTTTAAGTCCAACCTATTTGATGATGTGGCCCTGAAACTTTACTTATAAGCAAGGGTATTGTCAAGGAAGCAACTTTAAACATTTAATTTTTTTTTTAAAGTTCCATGTAAGATTTTGAAAAGCGCAAAATTAAGGTGCTCAACTATTGAATCCTCTCCCCTAATTCACTAGAAAAATTGCATTCCAACAATAAAAAAACAAGAGATGCAAGCCAAGGATTTCTTGATCTATTGTACCCAGAGATGATGAACTCACTCGCATTGGGCGGTGCATTGAATCAGATATGCGCCAGTGGTCCCCATTACCCACAACCATAGACTCACTGCACATTCATTTGAACTCTTCCCCTTCATGAAGATCAACATTCCTTAAACCCGGTTTTAGGAAAATTCATCACCAACAATTCATCGATGGAAAATTCAACGCCAGCAATTCACTGCCACGGAAAATTCATGGATGGAAAATTCACTGCCAGCAATTCACGGCCACAAAAAATTCACTGCCAAATATTTTTAAATTTTATTTGGCAGTGAATTTTCTTTCGGTGAATTTTCTGTGGTGGTGAATTGCTCATGGTGATTTTTTTGTGGCAGTGAATTTTCCATCGATAAATTGCTAACAATGAATTTACCGTATGCCCTTAAACCCATATCATTAGGAAGTTTGAAATATTCAAAAACTGGAAAAAAATGAATGAGGGAAGGAAGTTAACACCCAAGCTTGATGCCCTCACTGCTACATTATAGTGTTCTCTAATGATTGTAGCCAAATTTTGGTATTCTATAGTTTACTGTTGCTAAAGGGCCCAATGCTTAAATATTATATATTTTTATATATTTACGCCGAAGGCCTGTCCTATATGAGCTTTTGAAGCTCATTTTCTCCTTCAAGGGTTCAGATGGAGGGAGACGGCATGGTTGACAGTTCCCTCAATGACAACCGTTGATCTTTTTTAATAAACTATTTTGCTACTTTTTAATAAACATACTCTAAAACCCTCACCGAAACCGTATTTTTAGCCTGCGGCTCGCCAAATTGGAGGACAAATTTGACATGTCGCCCTTTTCACCTATCAGACATGCACAGAGATATCTTACAGTGTACGCCGGAGAAGAAAAAGAGTTCTTGCAAAACTTCGCATAGTATTTATTGCTTCCTTCAATCTCACCCAATTCATTCATCGCCCCAATCTGATATTTCCTCCATACTTACCTTTGTCTTGAGATTTTTATTGTACAGGTAACCGCCGTTGAAATCAAAAGAATTGCTTAATACTGATTAGCTTCGTCCAAGAGTTTTGGTAGATGTAAGTCATGTAGATTTGTCAAACAGTATATTAGGATTCAAGATCTCTGCACCAATCATGATTGCTCCAACGGCTTTGCATAAGTTAGCCCATCACGAAGGTATTTTTCCTAGAATCAATTTGTTGTTGATTTTTTCGCTTTTTCCTAGTCCAAACAACTTGGTCATGTCTGCTTTCTAACAGGGGAGCTAGCGACAGCAATGGCTGCAACAGATGCTGATACAATTATGGAAAAATCAATATACAAGTTTTTAAGCCATTCTTCCTTTTATTGAATTTATATTTGATGGTCCAGTGATTTGCAGAGAAGTTTGTCATCTAGGGTCAGTTTTTGAACAACACAGCACACATACTATATAAGTTAAAGTGCCACTATTTCCTTTATCACCTAGGTTGGTTGTTATACCCAGTCTTCAACAAACTGACACATTACTTTGCAGATTGTTTCATTTTCCGCTAGTAACACTATTGAGGAGATTGCAGCCACTGGTGATGTTGTTCGTTTTCTTTAACTCTATGTATGTGAACTTCAAACAATCTGTGGTATTTACTAGCTATCTTTTGCTGCTTTGCCCTCCACTATTGGCTTCCGCTCCTCCAAGTTCAGTTACCTAATGACTCTTTCGCAAAGAAGACAAATATACTTTTGCTCTACAAAGACATATATGAATTTTATATACCCATTCTCTGAGTACTGTCCCTTTCATTTTAGGGCCGAATTTTTCTGGTTCCTTGCACAAAATGAAAAGAGGTAAACATATAATGTGCAAGACATACTATAAACAGAGATTTCAGAATGACAAGCTAATTTTTAGGAGGAAATTGTTGATAGATATTAGCGAACAATTATAAGGATTGAAACATAAAACATACTAAATACTATAGTAGGAAACATTCTTATTAGAAACAAATTAAAGAAATAATAACATTTAATTGTTTTTCTGAAAAAATTCAAAATTAGGAAAGTAAACGCATCCTTCTCAGCAAGTTATGTAATAGCTTGACCTCAATATTCTGCACAAATTTCCTCATTCATCAACAATGCTCCAATATAACACCCATTGAATGCACGCTTTTGCAGACCACAAAAAACACTGTTTCTCATGCTTTTGTAGTTACAACAGGGTTTGAACAAAAGGAAGCTAAACTGATAATCTAGACAGAACAAACAAATCTCCTCAAATCATAAAACAAGTCTGCAGAGAAAAATCCAGTCCACCAGCCCACCAAAACCAGATGCAGCTTAGAAAAAAATATTAGAAAAGAATAATCACCAAAAAAGAATGCTAAATAAACATAGGACTTAATAAAAATATGCGTCCCTTCTATTCTTGGGAGCAGAGACAACATCAGCTACCTGGACAAGAGGAGAAAAACATTTGCCAATGACTACAGTGGAGGGAATGGGCGGTTGGAGATACGTGGCACCCAAGAAAATATGCAGTGTCCACGTTTTAAGTATTAACTCCTCAGGAATAATATTTGCCAGTTGTGTTCAATATGATGGAGATTTTACCTTCCTAATAATTATAAAACCTAAACCCAAAGTCATGACTTAAAAATTAGAAATAGACTAAAATAATAGGGCGTTTATCTTAAAAAAAAAAAAAAATTAATAATTTTTAAATAATTATTTATATATTCCTTAAATTTAAAATACCTAAACCCAAAGTCATGACTTAAAAATTAGAAATAGGTTAAAATAATAGGGTGTTTATTGTTTAAAAAAAAAAATAATAATAATTTTTTAAAATAATTATTTATATATTCCTTAAATTTAAAATAAATAGTTAAAATAAAAAAGGCTTTTTTTTTTTCAAATTAATTATTTATATATTTAAAATAAATAGTTAAAAAGTATTATATATAATTTAGTTTATTTCATTTTATAATTTAGTTTATTTATAATTTAGTTTACACTTAGAATAAATAGTTAAAAAGTATTTTATTTTTGTATTATATATAGAGATATCAAAATAACACAGTGGCAAAGTAGCACCGATAAACGGAGAGTACAGCTCAAGCGGGGCACAACCTCACATCAAGAGCAACCAGAGTAACCAAAGCAGAGAAATACAACCAAAAAAAGACAAGAGAGGCATATACAACGCTAGAAAAGACACTAGCTTAAAATATCATCCATGTTATCTACCCATGCCGTCCACCCCTTAGCACCTTCCATCCAGACAATGTGTTTAGAATCCTTAATCTGAGCCAGCATGAGGATCTGCTCCCTGTTGACTTTCTTGTTGTTTTTGACCTCTTGGATCAGCATTTTGCAAGATTTCTCAAATAACTAAAGATTGTCCATAGTTTGTCTCCAAGCGTATCCACCTTGTATCTCATAAGTGAAGAATGTGGTAGAACCAATTTTCAGGAATCTTTTAAGCTTTTCTTTTTCAATCAGCATTGTAGTGCGAACCTGCAGGAAAATTTTAAGATATATGAGTTTCTGAGAAGACTCAGTAAGAATTCTGGGATTGTTCTGAAATCTTTCTTCATTCCTACACTTCCAGATTTTCCACAAAATAATAGAGGAGAGAATTTTCCAAAATAAATTATAGTCTTGCTTCAGCCCAACAATATAGCCGGTAATAATCTCAATAATATTAAAGAGCAAAGGATACATAATGCCAAACATCTGCCAAATTTCTTTAGCAAAAATGCAGTAAAAAAGAATGTGTCTACCAGTCTTGGGTAACCTGCACATAGGACAATAATCAGTGGCCGAGGAATCTTTTCTGATGGGGAGCCTATCCAGAATAAGAAGCCAATTAAAACACTTTATTTTAGGTTCAACAAGACCTTTCCAGAGGATCTCAAAAAAGTTCTTCCATGAACGGGTGTCGAGGGTAGAGTACCAAACATTATTGATGTGGTTAATAATAGCCTCAGAGTGGCCGATAATATTGTAAATATTCTTGGCTTTAATTTTGTTAAGAACGGTCCCATCAGGCCATTTGCTACTTAAAAATCTGTGAGAGTCAATTTGGCACGAAACCGGGAGATACATGGAGGTCTTGCGGATCAAATTATAAGTCTTCTTCTGAGAGACAGGTAAGTCAAATTTGTTGCTGAGAACCTCCCAGCTAATCAACCTGTCATGCTCAAACAAATCAGCCAATTGTGAGATGCCTTTGCTATTCCAATGCCTAGCAGAGCAGCCCTGAGAAAGGGCGAGGGGCTTGCCAGAGGAGCTTAGGTTCCACCAGATGGACCTTTCACCATAAAGATGATTATCATCATGGAAGGACTTGTGAGTGATAAAGTCTCTCACATACATCAATGCTTTCCAAATGGATCTAAAGACAGCAGATCCTTGCACATGCACAGGAAAAGAACCAAGGACAAGATCACATAAAGGAAGATTCTTCCAGGACTTGGCCTTCATGGGGTAACCCCTTTCAATGTTACTTCTAATCAGAACCTTCCAGTGATCATCACCATCAAGAGAGTGAAAGATCCATTTGGCAGCTAAGGCAATCCCCTGGAGTTTAAGATCTTTTAGGCCAATCCCCCCAAGCAATTTATTGATATGGCACCAATTCCATTTAACCGCATGCATTTTGTTATTACCTTTGCCATCAAACCAAAGAAAGTTCCTAGTAGCCTTTTGAATTTCAAGAATTTGATAGTTACTGAACATCCAGGCTGAAGAGTAGTATATATTGTAGGACGAAAGAATTTTTTGGCAAACTTGCACTCTGCCAGCCAGCGACAGGGCCCTATTGTGCCATTTATTGAGCTTCTTTAAGATTTTTTCTTTTATCCAAGACCACATCTCCTTAAGGGAGGGGTCAATGGAAAAAGGAATGCCAAGATATCTAACAATTTTGTTCAGACCTCCCCACTAAAAATGATAGTTCTTGAACCAGTTTGGCGGCTGCTCAGACCAACCAAGGCAAATAGACTTGAGGTGAGAAAGGCGAGCGCCCGACATTTTGCAGAAAAGATTGAGTTTGTGAAAAAGGGACTCAAAATTGTCAGTCGTGGCTTCAAGGAATATCGCGGTGTCATCAGTGAATTGGAAGTTGAGAAGCTCTTTGTTGTTGGGAAGAGAAATTCCTTTAATAGTCGGGGAGATAGAGTTGTCTCTTAGGATGTAATATAAGGCTTCCGAAGCAACCACAAAAGGCGCAGGGACCAAGGGGCAACCCTGCCTGATGGACCTTCCAAGAGGAAAGGAATCCGATAGGGAGCCATTCACATCAACTTGGGCGAAGGCATCATTGAGAAGGATTTTAACAGAATTGCAGAAATAACTGGGGAAACCGAACGCCTCGAGCATCATGGAGATGAAATTCCATTCCACTCTATCGTAAGCTTTCTCGAAATCCAGAAGGAACATGATAGAATTTTGCTGAGAACCATAGGCCCAATTCATGGCTTCCCAACCGGTGATCAAGTTTTCCAAGATAAATCTCCCTTTAATGAAACCAGTTTGAGTAGGGCACACAAACCTGGGCAGGATATTCTCAATTCTCAGAGCTAAAATCTTTGCAAAAATTTTATAAGACACGTTGAGGAGAGTGATAGGTCTCCAATTCTTGATGAGCGCTTTGTCCCCATCCTTGGGGAGCAGTTTGATAATTCCCCTATTAATGGAGGTACCCAAGGAGCCTCTATCAAGGGCCTCAGAATAAATATCCAAAAGGTCATTGCAAATCCAATCAACATTAGCCTGATAGAACTCAACCGGGAGACCGTTAGGGCCAGGGGCCTTGTCATTGTCTAGGGCCTTAATGGCCTTTTCAATCTCCTCAAGCGAGATCACTTTTGACAGCAGATTGGCTTCAACACTGGAAATCTTGTTAGGGATGAGGGAACGAACTTGATTTCTCAAGAGGGCAGCATCCTCCGAATCCTCAGATGTAAAAATCTTCTGATAGAAATCGGCAAAGGCTTTTTTGATGCTATCAATGTCGTTTATCTCATGATTATCAACAACGATTCTCTTAATATTCTCGTTAGATTGCTTTTGCTTTATAAGGTTAAAGAAGAATTTGGAGTCTCTATCACCACACTACAACCAGTGCGCACGGGATATTATTTTGGCGCCCTTGACCTTGACCTGCTAGTGTTGTCTAAGGGCCTCTTTGGCCCTAACAACTTGAGAGATTAGCTCATAGTCAGTAGGATTAGCTTGGATGCTGGTCTCGGCCACCTGAAGCTCAGAGGAGAGCTTCTCTATGAACCTAAAGTCTTTGGACCTTTTCTGCCCAACGGTCTTTAAGAGATTCTGCCAGGCTTTAATGTTCAAGTTCCATCTATCTAAGTGAGACATGGCAAGAAAGATTTTCCTATTGATGAGAGTGATGATACGGATGGCGCAAAGAGTGTCTTCATCTTTGAGCAGGTTAGTATTGAGGAAGAATTTAGGATTGGATCTCTCGCTACGACCCGGGGAGTTGTTGATTCTAACACAAGTAGAGATAGGGTGGTGGTCTGAGAGAGAGGTGGGGGTAACAATGACCGAGCGGCTGGAGTTATCCGGGAGAAAGGAGAAAGAGTTCTTGTTAGCATAAAAGCGATCAAGCCTGGTGTAAATTCTAAAGGGGCCCTGCTAGAAGTTACACCAGGTATGCCATATGCCAGGGTAAGAGTCTTTAGTGCCAACGAAGGGATCAAAAAGCTGCTTGGAACTAATCATTTTATTCTAGTGCATTTTTTCATGGTCTTTCCAGATAAATGGGAGACCTCCAATTTTGTCATCCTGAGACTCAATCATGTTGAAGTCTCCTCCCACAATCCAAGGGATATCAGGGAGAGCAGCCAGCCAATTCCAGAGACACGCTCTCTCCTTGAAGTCGTTCGGGGCATAAACAGAGCATATGCCAAAAATAAAGCCATTGAAATTGAAAGTAACCCAGACCGCCCTGTTACAGGGGGAAGTCCCATTACCAGTGTTAAATTTGGCCCAATTCCTGTTGATCAGAAGGGAAAAACCACCCTTGCCTCTAGGGTGGTCGGTGTAAAATTTAATGGCATCTTTCCACAGAAAGTTGAGGTTGGCATCCAGAGTGTATCTGGTGGCCTTAATTTCCTGAAGCATAAGGAAATCCATGGCATTACAAGTGTTAAGGAAACGCTTAATAATCCACCTTCTGTCAGGGGATTCAATCCCCCGAATGTTCCACGAAATGCAATTCATTGGGGAACAAATGCGGGGGGCGAGCAAATGGCAAAGGAGCCCGCAATAGGTGCCACCACAAATCCCTGAGAGTCAGCAATCTTTTTCTTGGAGGGGTTCTTGTTTTTGGAACCTAATCGTCTCCCCCACCTCTTAGCTGTGGGGAGAGCATCTCTTAATTCATTCTCATTCTCAGAGTCATCCTGGGAAATGTAATCTGACTCAAAGGAATGCTTCTGAAGGAGAGAGGCCGAGCCCTCGGAAGCATTGGAGGCTGGGATGATCTCAAGCAAATAATCATCCCCAAGTTCACGGAAGACTTTAGGGGGGAAACTACTGGGGGGTCGGGTCAGGGCATCCGACAAAGTGCCCTACAATAGTCGAGCACGAAGGGGAGGAGCTGGTTAGAGGGGTTTCTGACATGGGTTCAACAGGGTTGACGGAGAAGGGGGAAGAGTGCAAGCCAAAGGCCTGAGAGCCCTCAGAAGTGGTGGAAATCTGTTTATTGGTTCTATGCCGACGCTTGTTGGAAGATTTAACAATTGTAGAGAATCCAGCGTTCGGATCACCAGTCAAGAGGGAAAGGGAATCATTCAAGAGATCAGGAGGGGGGGGAATAAAAGAGGTGGAAGGGATACAGGAGGCCAAAGGGGGTGCGGGTTTCGAGGGAACATCAGAAAGGGGGGGTTTCTCCAACGGCGCATCCGGGTTAGGGTTATCAGCGGGAGTCAAAGAACGGGGAGGCGAGGCTTTAGCTGGTATAGGCTTCTTTTTAATGATAGGGCAGTCTTTCCTCAGATGCCCTTCCCTTCTGCACAGGAAGCATGCATTCAAACCGCCAAGAACTTCAATGGGGCACGCAAATCTGTCCTCAGTTATGCAAATATTAATTTTAGGAGGAATTTCATACCCGGGATTCAGTGAAATGAGAACCCTAGCGTCCATGTGTGGTACAAGTCTGACAATATTATCCATGCGGATGACCTTGCCGAGAGGTTCAAGCAACTGGGGGAGAAAACGCCATAAAAACGGTGGGATTTGTTTGACAATAATCCATCGTGGGGCCAAGAGCGCGAGGACTTCATCATGAATGGCCTCAGGCGACCACGCAATGGCGCGAAAGGAGGTAGAACCAACTGACCAATATTGTTTTTTGAGAATTTCAGTCTGGGCTTCATGATTCGTGAAGAAAATAACAAACAATCCTTTTTGAATCTGCCTACAGAAGGAGATGTGAAAACCAAGTTTAAGGTTCCAAAAATTGTGAAACCAGTCATCAAGAAATTTCCTTGGCAGACACTTATCAACTTCAACAGCAGAAAAGAAAATAGCAGAATTTTTAAGTCTAGTTTTTTCCTTACTAATTTCAGCAAGCATTTCTGGATTCGGAGAAACAGAGAGAGATGAAGGAGCAGCCCCAGAATTCTTACCGGCTCCGGTGGTTTCATTAGGGTTCGAAAGGTTAAACCTCGCGCTCGTGTTGATGGAGATACCAGAGCTCGCCACCGCCTCAGAGAAAGACTTGGGTCTCGAATGCAAGGTGGAAGTATCGGGAATGCCTAAGCTAGAATTGTCAGGGGCCATTGATGGTCTCAGAATCACCGAGGAGGGATTGGGGGGTACGGCCTCCGCCGAACGGCAGAGGGAAGAGGCTACGGATAAGTTCATCATAAATGCTCATAAAAACCTAGCCTACACAGGAAGGAACACACCTGATGAGACGCCACCTTAGCCCAACTTTCGAGGAACGAAGAATTTCGCATCAGAGCCCGCCGAAAAACCTATGTCAAAAAAGTATTTTATTTTCATTTAGAAGGATGTAAAAATAAAAAACTTAGTTTTCATTTATTAAGAATAACTTTGTCATTATTATTACTTTAATTCAATTTTTAAATACTAAATTTGTTCATCATGGATAAAACAAAATACTCTCCCTAATTCACCATCCACAAACTCTTGACGTACCCATTGCACGCTAAGGTGCCATTGCTAGTTTTACATTACCATCTGATGTACTAAAGTTGTCAGTTTTGAGCTGTATTCCTACAGTTTACAGTTTACTTTTGGACTAAATTCTTCAGTCTTGTTTTTGAGTATAATTCTCACTGTAGGTTAACTGCAGCTCCTTTTGAAATAAAATTTGACGGACAATATTAAACATTTGATGTAGATGAATTCCTAGTGGAGTGTCCAGTGTTAAATTTAACTGTTTATAGAGCTAGTAAAATTGACTTAATTTAAAATTTTATGTAATAAGATGTGCTTGAAAATGTATGTTTTGTTCTAATCCTACAGTGGGTGCTTCTAGAATGAAACGGGCAAACTATTGTTTGATTGTCTTTCATAGCATACATACCATGTGAGTGAAAAGAAAATTTTGATTCTTATGATATATTTACACTTGTACATAATATACACATACTTCTCTCCTTGCAAATACTGTATTCAATTGTTTACAAGTTTGGAAAACAAGATGAAAATATGTGAATGGTGTTTGGAGGTTAATCCAGGGTGAAGATGCAACAAAACAGCACAAAAAGAAAATTTCATACAAAAGATGATAATCAAGGGGACCATGAAAGTAGGTGTAGAGCAGAAAATTCAAAAGAATAAGAGGCTGAAAGATGCAAGTCCAACTTAATTTCACACAACGCTAAGAGCTCTAACAGTTCTACTAGAGGCCTTGGTCAACGTTACATAATTTTTTTATAACTCTTTTGAATAAAATAATATATATTTTTAAAATTTTTAATCTTTAAATATAGTATATTTTTTAATGAATTATATTATTTAACACTTTTATATGATTGATGGAGCCTTCCACTTAACCTTTGCAGTTTGAATCTTCCATATTACGTTTTAGAAAATAATATTACACACATTAAAAAAAGTACCCCTAAAGCTTTAATCAAATGAACAATAAAAATGGTAAATTTGAGTGGACAACACCACTAATAAAACATTTAAATAGATTATAATCAAAATATTACAGACTTAATATTCAATTTTAATTGACTCAAATCATAGAATCTGTACTGGTAGTTGGAGATGCAGCATTTACTCCATCGACCCCTCCGCATGCAAATCCTACTAAATTAATTGCTGCATATATCTTATCTTCTCTGAATTCTGCCGCCCATTTCCTCGAACGTTCGACCAGAATCTTGGGCGATTCTGTGACGCAGATAGCAATTAGATCGGCAAGAATGTTGATTAGATAATTCTGCAACTGCTCTACACTATCAGGTAGAGGACGATCGAGGATTAATTTGCATACCTCGTGCATGGCATAAGGTCCTGCTGCGACATACCAGTCTGTATCAACGGGTTCTGAGTCGAAAGCTCCCAGCAGGCTACACATTTCAAGTTTGTTCTTTGTTTTATTACAGAGCATTTCAACAGCGTTGGCAACTGTGGACGACTCTCTGAAATTGAACCGCACATGTTTGAATTGACTAACGAAGGCAGCTCTCAAAATAAAAGCTTCCAAATTGGATATGTTGAAGATATCCATAGAGATTCCTACGTTGCCGGGGCAGTCGACAAAATCCATGAGGTCCTCTGTTTCCTCAAAAGCTGTACGGGCATCCCCCTTTAACTCGCTAATAGAGTGTTGCTCTTCAGAGATATCATCCATGAGCAACACCAAGGCTGTAATCCTCCGGAAGGAATCCTTGAGCAAGGGAAAATACCTTTTCACACTTTCCAAAGGGTCGAGTAATTCTTTCACATCTTCGCTTGAAGGAATATTTCTAGCAAGCCTTCTTCCAATTACTCTCTGCAATTTTTCGCGATTTTTGCCTTTGTCATAAGCCTGCTCTATGCATTGCTTTATATGATTGAAAGAACGTTTATTCGCTACCCATAAACTCTTTGCCTTATCTTCCGGCATGCATACCCTCTCCAAAGCTTCCAATGCTCACATTCTGCACATCTAAGTATCCAATCAATTGGAGGCAGAGAGCATAGATAACAACGGCACTTCCAGGAAGCCATTTAGCACCTCTATTGCACGCCATACATACATCGAACCTTATGCACATTGCCAGGACAACTACGCCTAGAAACAGCAGGAACTCGTCACTTAGGTTGTGTGCCATTGCCTCCCACACCTTCAAACACACAAATGATTTCCAAGGCTACCCTACTCCCTCACATTGCTTTGCCCACCCAGTTCTTCCCATATTTATAAACTTAACAAAGTTACAAATATCTTTGAGGTAAACCATATATCAAACTTGAAATTATTCTTTTTCCTATCATGGTTTAGGTTTATTCTATTCCTGGAGTAAAACACGGTTTCCTAGTTCGCTCTTTGAAAACATTCATAAAGATTTATTGAACTAGCACTTGCACCAGAAGGGGTGCAAGGGTTACGCCGATAGAAAAGTATATGTAAGTTATCATATTAAGGAGGCATATTGATCTATTTAGGATCTAGGACAAATTGCTTACAGAATGCTTAACGTAAATGATAACTTAATACAATGCTTAAATGAACAAATTAACATAATATAATTGTCAAGATAATGAACTAAAAAGAAAGAGAGAAGATAAAAAGGAGAATCAAACGCAATTGATAACGGAGTTCATCTGTAAGGACTACGTCTCTGGGCTCCTCTCCAACGGAGTGACCAATCCAATTATACTCCAAAAATAGTTACAATTGCTTCAAGACTATCTCCTTCAAGCACAGCAGCATGACGTTCCTCTGATGTGCGGAAATGTCTTCAAAATCTCCTGAGCATTCTCTCGTTCTCACCACCTAGACTTGCCAAAACAAAGGCCCACTACCTCCTTTTATACATAAAATATTCCTAAAAAGGCTTAACCATCAAAATTAATGCTTAACCCCCTCTAACAACTCGGATGCAACTCCTTTTGTAATTTAGGATATCTTTTGTTTCAGTAGTTAGGGTGGTTTTGTTTGTTTTTTGCTCAAAATGGTCTATTTGTTAAGGCCTCGGGCCTATTCATACAACAAAAGGAAACAAACCCCTTTAATTATCACGTAGATATCGATGGTTTGTTGGTTATGAGTAATTTTAGCCACTGGGTGGTCGGGGGTTCAAACCCCGCCAACCACGTTTTAATACCAAACTCTCAAATATCAAACAACAAAACCAACGTGAGGTCTAAACATATAAACATGCCAGCAGTGGCGCAATGGTGCAACGGTCGGCTATAGTGACCATAGTGGATGAGGTCATGCGGTCAAACCCCAATAGAATTTTGCTTCAACAAACAAACCTGAACACCGAATACATGAGGACACATGTCAAGTTACTATTCGTCGATGATGCTGACAAAGCTAACTGTACACTGACTAGACTACTAACAATACTGCCAACGTGTATCCTGACTGTGATGATGTACTGTACAGGTGCCACGTCGCACTCCCATTGGTCCATACCATCTTAGTCACCTACCACGTGTCTCGCCGAAATTCACCCATTTGTGTTCTGTATAGTACGGACTACCACGCCAGCATGATGACGTCATCGTCTGTACCCTCAAGTCAACCAAACGAGCGTTGTCGGAATCGTCTCGACGAGCCCTTCGACTTGACGTTGCTTCCATCGATTTCCGAGATGATCATTTTTTTGCCTTCTGGATGACCCCTAATGGTAGTTTGACTAAAAGTTTGACTGGCCATAACTTGAGTAAACAAACTCCTTTTCGCTCCATTCAAGTTGCATTGGAATCAGGACGCCGAACTCTTTCTGATGGTGCTGAATTCTGGAGTATTGGAGACACTTCAAATTTCACTGAAAAATGTCCCTTGGATCACATATATTTTGTATAAATAGTATGTGCATTTACAAGTAACTTTGTTATTTGTGGCATTACATATTTCGAAATATAAAAGAAGACAATGATGCATCCCATGCTTCATGACTATGAACTCATAGCTTGTTTTTTTTTTATGCATTATTATTTTGCCTTTGTGTAGGGAAATTGCACTCTATAATCATTTTTTTCCAAAATGTCTACTATCTTTGTATTTAGGCCACAAATCATCCCACTATCATGGCTCAATTTATGAGGAAATGATCTCTCTATGTTTTTATCACTATCATATGCCCTCTTTCATTTTCATCAAAGTCTATTTATTTAGATTGTCATGTAATAGCTTTTGTTTCCTACCATACCAAGCCATGAATGTTTATAGTCATCAAGTGAGGTTTGCACTCTTTAAAGAGTAACAAAGCAACTCTTATTGTTCGATGTCCTTGGAATGACTATTCTTTGCATATAATAGCCACTATCATTCTCACACATTTATACTTGGATTGTCCTCCCATGTCTTCAACTATCCAGTGGTGTTCTTTATCATTACTTTGTCCTTTATGAAGATCACACTATCCACTTCTCCATTACTCACTCTATCTACTATGAAGATTAGTGTGTCCATTATAAATTGTCCCTAAATCTTTGCAACTTCGGATTATCATGCTTCAAGCTTGTGTAGAGTTTGTCATTGAAATATAGTCATGAAATTCATGATGTCTAATTTGTGAATGCTTCATTAGTACTATCACATATTCATATCACTTTATACACATTGTTATAATATATTATTCTAACCATTTCCTTCTCATGAAGTCTATGACTATGACTGTCCTATAGAGATATTGTGTCTTTACTGTCATATCTCATGAAAATCCTCTACTTGTGACCATGTCTCTAGACTGTCCTATTATGTTTATAGAAAAATATAATTGACTATGTTTTTATAGTATGATGTCCTCTTATTTTGACAATAAATAGATTTGACCTGACTATTCCAGCAATTGATATGAATCTGTTCATTGCCTCAAACCAGCTTGAATTCCATGTCAGGTGAGTGGGAATAAGGAGGAATTCATATCCTCAAAAGAAATAAGTGGTATGTATTTTCTCAAGAGTTGCAAGAATAAGGAAGCACGATCACGCAATCTCACTAAAAATGTAATCATGTTTGGTGAAGGATGGTCGATGAATTAAAGGATGTGAAACACATTGAAGATTGAAGGCCTACGACCAACTCACGAGTGGGCACATTGCAACACCAGTAACAACAACTCTCCATAATCTACCTATAACTAGAATGTTGAATCCTATCATCTATTATTTTGGTGGAGTGCCCATTCTCACTCATGTCTACCACCCAATCAAAAAATGAGGACATGCTCAAGGCAATTAGTGCACTTGTTGAAATCCCAATGATCGATCAAGAGCTTGAGCACTATGATGCCAAAGACGAAGACATCACTCTTGTCATTGAGTTGACCATAGAGTGTGTACTCGGGACCCACCAAAACAATGACACTTGTGTGATGACTACCATGTTGTAGCCTTTTAGAGGCAGCAAGTTATGATGCTTGGTGCTATTGATCACCTACACCTCATGGTTGAACTCCTCTTCCACTCTCTTTCAGAAGTCCTTCAATATCTTCATTGCTATTCACCTTTTATCTACCAGAGTGCCTATGTATGCAATGTTGAGGCTAACCTCCCCAATAAGGTTCAACTCTGATAAATTCTCTATTGATATTCTTCAATCATACTCTTCAAAAGGTAAAGTCAAAAATCTTAAAATTCTAAGAGAGTATATTCAATGTTTCTACCATATGCAAATGGGTTCAAGATAATATGAGAGAAGGCTACAAAGAAATCAAGAATGAGGAAGTTGGCATCTTCAAGTTTACTCATCATTGAAATGGCTTGTGATAGACAATTGTTGAGGGTGGACACTAAGTCCATTATTGTGTTGAAGCATATTGCTCTAGACTATAGATAAATAGGTTGATAGTCAAAGGGAATTTTATTTGATACCAAAAAATTCCTCAGCTATGTGAGCTATAGTTTCATCTTGTTATAATGTTTTCAACATACTTCTTTGTTCCCTATATGCACCAACACATATCCCCTAGTTACATATTTGACAACATTACATTTGGATCATACTTGAAAACATGAGAAGTTTGGTGATGTTTATTCTTACCCCTGTGGTAACATTTGTAATAGAATAATCATTTCTATTTAGAGTGAAGTACTATTGAGTGCTTTAGATGATGAGAATCATATTTTTTAGATATAATGGCATTCTTGAAATTCCCAACTTGGATGCTCAACTTTAGAACTCCAATTGGGTTAAATACCCACTGTATGCTATTGTAAAGTTTATGTATTCATATGCTACTATATGATGGGTACCATACAAAATGATATAACAGTTGAACATATATTTAATCAAATATCCACCTAGTTCTATGGATGTATTATAGAGAAAAAACATATAATTGAGACTTACTCATGCTCCAAAATGCTTTCTCGAACATTTTGTGCCAAAACCTTGTCAAATTGTTGAAAGTGTGTCTTTTATATGATCTTTGTGACATCAAAGTTCTGTGCATCTTATCACCTCCCTTCTCTATTGATTTTAAATGCATGCAAAAGAAAGTAGAAACTTGTTTGATGGATAACATGCTGGTGGAAATGGATCTAATTATATAAAACAAATTGGTCAAAATTTAATATTCAATTTCTAGCAATATTTGAGTTTACAATAGAAAGACGCTTGGAACCTGTTATAATTGGCATTTTGTACACAATGAAAGTAGATTATAATTGGCATTTTGTAAACAATGAAAGTAGATTATAATTGGCATTTTGTACACAATGAAAGTAGATGATCTGGCAGAAAATCATCAGCACCAACATAAGAAGACCATGATGACTAAACTCACTTGTAAGGGTTTTTTTCTTTGGCTTTCAATTTCTTATTCGACTTCTGCGATAGACTGGTAATATTCATTGAGACTAATTGTGACCTCAAAAAGTGAACATAATTTACAAACTAAAATCAACAAACTTCTTTCTACCCTCTCCATTATCATTGTTATACTTCTGCAAACACCCTTCACTATAAAGTGAGTTGTAGTACACCTCCTCTCCTCCATTACCTAATTTCATAGCCATTTCTCAAACTTAAACAACATAATGTATCCTATCAAAAAAATCATAAAAGCTCCATTATTGGAGCCCTACAGTGGTGTCTATTCAGATCCTAAGCTGAACGAGATTATACTGCAGAATAAAGGAAGACTGTTAGAAGAAATGAAACTATATGATATTACTTCTAAAATACTACAACAGTAGCCCTAAAACAACAACAATAAGTTAAATACAAAAGTATTCGTTTTAAATTTCTCTTTAGATTTGCTTTATGTTTTTTTAATGGAATTTTTGTTTTTCCAGTAAAATTTGATTTTGTAAGTTTCAAATTATGATTTTGCAGATTAAGAAAATACAAAAAGGACTTTACTTTTCACCTCCAAAAGGGATACATCTTGCAAGAATTGGTATTAAAGATTTCTTTCAACGATTCTAGTGCTCATTATATTTGTTTGGAATGTGTTCCTATCAACTGCCCAAAGCACACAACTGAGAGTGCCTGTTCATACAAAGGTTAATGACAAAGCTAGGCATGTTCTGTGTTCACATTACAAGAAAACTAATCACATTATTATATTCTAAGAATAAGCATAATCATTCTCTCCATATTTTTCCAAATTTACCTTGATGGTTGCTGCTCTTGGAGCATTATAGAGCACATCAAGCTCTCCAAAGCTGTCACCTGTGCTATATCTCTTTACCATCATTTTTTTCATAAGATCCTGTCATCCACACGTCACAAGTTCCTTCCTGAAAAGTAAAGATCACTAGGTCAGTTAGCATCTTTAAAAAATCAAGAATTGATCTAGAAAAATGATAGATAAACATAAACATGTTGTGCTAAAAGATTTTTGAAACCAAACTAAGCACATAAACATGTTGTGCTAGAAGATTGAGAGCTAAATTGTAAGACACTGTATCTATTAACAAGCTGATTGATAACATAAACATGTGATAGACGATTGAGAGCTAAATTGTAAGACACTGTATCTATTAACAAGCTGATTGATAACAAAAACTAATGGGGATAGACACTTCCATAGTATGGAACTAAATTATATCGATGAACATTAAACAAATCTCTACCACAACACTCCCATGATTAATCTTATTGCAATTATAAAGTTGAATTTGATTTATAAAACCCTACCAAAGCAGATAACCAATCTTGCTACAACTGCAGATTTTTGCAGCCTTTAAACAAAACAGAGAGAATCATGACACTGCTGCTACAATAGGAAACTTTATCGGCCCCATAGATACAAAAACTTCATTCTGATATCTACAATTAGAGATCATTAGGGGATGTTCTGCATAGCTCCAGAAAACTTCATTTATAGTTGCAAGATAGAAATTCAACACTGTAGTCAGTAATATAGATGAGATAAACCCACAAATTGAAGATTTTGAAGAGCTACAACACTAAATATTTGAACCACTACCACTGACATATTTATAAAAACAAAACTACCTTCAAGGGCATGGTACTGTAAAATGGTCCCCCTCCATCTTCTCCATAGCTATGATAAGCAATAGTTAAAAGAGACATCTGAGAGGAAGCCTACAAATTATGGAAACTGTTGGAAGCTGACTAAGTAGGGGGCTTACAAAAGGATCCCCATGATGCCTTATGATGCCCTAGTCTCTACCACTAAGTGGGGTGAGTGAGAGAGAATGTCAACTAGCTATTATTGTTGCTATTATTCATGGATTTCACTACCTATAGTCGAACCCACCTCCATGACTATTTTCAAACCCAACTGAAAAAATTCGTAGATAAAACCAGAATTGTCTATGAACTAAGATATTGGTTTCAATAACAATTAGAATAAAAACATAGGTAGTCAAAGATGCAAATTTCTCTGCACAAAATTCTTGTTGTCTATGAACTAAGATATTGGCTTCAATAACAATTAGAAGAAAAAGATAGGCAGTCAAAGATGCAAGTTTCTCTACACAAAATTCTTGTCCCTGGTGAAAAACATATTCTGTCTGAAGGTCACAAGTTTAAATAGAACTAACATACCATTTTAATTGTTCTACAGCTTCAACTTTACATGTTAGTCCAACTTAATAATATTCCAAAGAGCAAGTTTTCTTTTCCAAAATAAAAAAAGCCTGGGAAAAAACATGGTACATATAAAAGGAAGCTTAGCTCATTCTTGTTACCATGAGTTGGTGACCATTCTACAACATTTATAGCTTTTGTGTGACCCGTAAGGCTTATTGAGAGTCCTTTTGGAATCCTGTTATGATGTGCATTAACCTCTCCACATTGCCTCAATTGTGCTCGAATATGAGAAGGCAACTTTGAATCAGAAATGCTACCAACAACTGAAATCCCCAAGCAGCAAAATCAATATAGATTAAACAGTCAATAAATATTAAAATTTGACAAATTTGACAAATAAATTTGCCAGAAAATTACACTATTATGATGTAATAATGTAGTTCTCATATAAAATAACAAAAGCATAAGCAAACACCAAAAGTGTATAGAAATACTCAATTTTTTTTTTTTTTTTGGGAAGCTTATGAGGCTCAAAGCTTACTTGCTCTCTGCACTTACTGGACTCTCATGTTCAAGCATGGTTCAGTGGGCATGCACCAGCTATTGAAAAAGAGTTCCCAATAACCTAGGGATTACAAGTTTTTAACAATTCACTAGAGCAATCAACCAATTAAGTGAACAGTAAACACTAATAAAAGCACTCTTGCGATACTTGAGAGAAGGCAAGTCCATATCATACAGTTATTAGCTCATTACAAGGAGGAGACAATTAAATAATGTTCTTGTACTAACATATCTAAAATTTTCTGAGACTTCGGTTTGGAAAAGAAGTTTGTGGTAAAAAGTTTGAAAGATGGTAAGTCTTCTTGCATTAATGTAATTTTTTTAATTGATGCTGACCACATACTCTATATCATCAAAAAATAACATCATATCTTAGGGGTAGTCATTTGCGAGTTGGAGACACATGGCTTATACAATGTTAAGCACACCAACAACAATGGGAAGTCCTAGGTCAGCCACAACAGGTCCATGTGCAGAGAGACAAAAGGCACCTTAGAAAAATAGGGTAGGAGGTGAGAAGAGGCATCGAAAGCGAGAGGAAGGTGGTGGATGAGGAAAGAGACAAGGTGAGGTGCCCTAATCCTTCTCCGCAGAGTCATCACGTGCCATATCCCATGAATCATGAGGCGCAACTCCTTTGTCACCACCCCTTTCTCTATCAGCGCCATCACATTCTTCATATTTTCCCCAATAAAACCCTGCTCATTTACCATCTGCAAACAGAAACCCTAGCAAAACAAAATGAAAAGCACTTATGAGTCACCATCGACGTGGAGTTGGAATTGCCGAGGTGAGTCCTTCATCTCGATCTCGATCTCTGTCTCCATCTTCATCTCCACGTCTTGAGTCATATAGAGGTTGTAGAAAAAATATTACAAAACCCTACTTAAAGCAGAAATATCTAAGACAAACCAAAATTAATCTCCCTATAGTTGCTGATTCAATCTATTTACAAGTGAAAAGTAAATAATAAAATATCGAGGTTTTAGAGCTATTCAATTCTTCTGCTCGAGACAAGATTTTTGCAGCCTATTAAATGAAAAACATTGGTTGCAAGTGCAACTAACCCCCTGTCGGTCAAATCATTCCATCCCTTGCCCTGGGCTTCAGTTCTTCCTGGTTTTCCTTTCCAAAGGCAGTACGCTACACCCCTTCTCCTTCTCCTAGTTGGAATACAATCAAGAATGAGACGGAGGGGGGACCGGGAATGAAATATGAGGATCGATGCCTCCAAACACTGCTTCTCTTCACCATCGATATAGAGTGATTTACCTGCTTGCTCCTATACAAGTATAAGATACATCTAAGGGTTGGTCAGCAGGGATTGATTTGATAAGTTGCCTCGCAGTGAAGAATAAAGAGGTGGGGATCAAATCGATTATCAGTAGATTGCCTGCACCGACTAAAATTTGATTTCACAGATGGGGCCAGCACATCACATCGGCTTAAATTTGTATCGGATGACGATTGCAAATCAGCAGTTTAACAGCAACCCGTGAATTGTATGCCGGCGTGAGACAGGTATCGGCTGAAATCTCACACGATTTGATTCTGCAAGTTGGCTCTGACAGTACGGCTGACGGTGAACTTGACCAGCAATCCACTAAAGCTTGGCCTGAAACCATGGTAGTTTGAGGGCGTGAGACTTGTTTCAGGCCAAAAGCTCATGCATAATATAGCCTATCGGCTAATAAATAAAATATTTGAAATAGAAAAAATAAAAGAGCAAAAAATAAAAACACAAATATTTGTATAATGGTTGGAGATAATGTTTATTTAAGAATGTATATAGAAAAATCTTAATGTTAAGAGATAATATTTATCCAAATCTTGTGGAATATTCTGGGATACAAAAACATTCATCTTTTTCTAGATTTTTTTTTAGGCTTTTATCAGTCATTCTAGGATCTTCTACAGTTTTGTATGAATCTATAACTCCAACAACTCTACCATTGTGTATCAACAAGAAATCAGCAAGCTATTATATAATTTGATATTTGATAATATATTCAAGTGCTTTTATTTGTTGCATTCTCATTTATTTTATCTCAAATATTTGATTTATTCAATAATAGTATCAATAGATAAATTACATAGCAGTTTGTTGATTTCTTCTTCATATACATGACTGTTGTATTTAAATAAATTCCATACAATTATCTAGAAGAACTTAGAATGGATAATAGAAGCTTCTACAGTGAAAAATCTAGAAAAGGATGGAAGTTTCCAAATGCTAGAATATTCCACAAGATGGAATATTTAATAGATAAATATTATCTTCAACACCCCTCCATAATATTTGGTTGCAAAGGATGATCACAACAATTATTATATTAATAATTATATAGCAACTTCCTCGAGATGTAACAAGTCCTAAAGTTTGAAAAATTTCACTATATGCAATGCTTTGGTAAATATGTTTTCAATTTGATCTTTTGTTCCATAAAACTTTAAATCCACTACTTTCTTTTCAATAAGATCACAAACAAAGTGGTGTACTTCTATATGCTTGGATCTAGCATGATATACATAGTCTTTGCTAGCTTGATAGTGCTTTGATATCATAAAATATAATAGTTGGATAATCTTGTGGGTTGTTTTTTTTCAAGTAGTCTTCTAAGCCATAATGCTTCTTGAGATGCCTTTGATGAACCAACATATTCAACTTATGTGGATGATAGTAACACTCTATTGCTTCTTGTTGCTCCAAAAAATTGGTCTTGAGCCAAGATGAAAGATATATCCCAAAGTTGATTTCCTATCATCAATGTCACTTGCATAATCAAAATCTATGTGTCTTACTAGAGTAGCTCTCCTCCATATTTTTATTTAATTCCAAGTTGATAAGTAACTTGAATGTATTTTAGTATTCTTTAGCTACCTTATAATGTTCAATGTGTGGATTTTTCATGTACCTAGATACAATGCCAACTACATATGTAATATATAGTCTAGTTATAGTGAGATACAAGAGACTTCAAACAAGTTATCTATACAATTTTTCATCCACCTTCTTTTAAGTGGAGTTAGCACTCAATTTTAATCTTACTTCACATGGTATATTAGATGGTTTACAATCAATCATATTAAATTTTATGAATACATCAAAACCATATTTGGTTTGGGAAAGCATGATCCTTCCTTCTTCTTGGCATACTTGCATACCCAAGAAATAATGCATCAACCCTAGATTATTTATTTCAAAGGCTTTTTTGAGCTTATCCTTGGTGTTTTCAATGTATTGTGTGATCTCCTATATTGATTAAATCGTCCACATATAGTACAATATTTAATGACAATTTTACCATCATTATTATTTACATACACATCTAGATTAACTTTTCTTCTTTTAAAGCATGCTTCTATAAAGTAATTTTTTTTTTTTGGAGTACCATACCCCTAGAGCTTGTTTAAGACCATATTGAGAGTTTTTAGTCTACAAACTAGATGTTCTTCACTAGTTTTAATAAATCTTGGTGTTTGTTGCATATAAATTTCTTCCTTTAAATCACCATGTATAAATGCACTAATTACATCCATTTGATAAATTTTCCAACCAAATTTTGTACCTAAAGAAACTAGTGTATGAATGGAATCATTTTACCAAATCAAACAAATTTTTTAGTAAATTCAATATATCTTTCTTATGAGAAACCTTTAGCCACTAACCTTACATTGTGTTTTTAGTAGTTCCACTTGTTGTGAACTTTGTTTTGTAGGCCCACTTACAACCAACAAAAATTTCACCTTTTGGAAGAGTTGTTGATTCCCAAGTTTCATTTTTCATCAAAGAGTTATATTGATCTTGCATAGTTGCTTCCCATTCATATTCTCCTTGTGCTTCCTCATGTTTACTTTGAGTGTCAACCTACATCACCCTACTCATAAGAGCATAGTTAGCAAAAAGAAAAGTAAGGCCTTCTTGGTAGATTTCTTGAATGTTTATATTCTTCCTTGTGTCTATTGGTGTTCCTAACTGATTGTCTAGGCTTCTCTAAAGTTTAGCTATATCTTATGCTCAAGAACCCTAGGTCAATGTCCAATGAACATGAGACAGATTTTATAGTTGTTCTCATCTATAGTTTAGGCTTTGTAAAACCAAGGTGGGTTTCCCTTTTCATAACATCATCTTGAATTACAAAATTGTTTATAATGATGTCAAAAATAGATTACAATCTTCATACAAACAATTTTTTAAGAGGATGAGCTTGATGGGCTAAATCATCTTCAAAACCCCTTATAACTCTATATTATAATCGTGTGAAATGAGCATAAATAAAAGATAAATAATAATAAAGGTAAATTTTCAATTTAAAATTGATTCAACCCTAGTTTTTGTTTAGTTGATTAACCAGACTAATGCCTTATCCATTAAAATAAAGTCAAAAGATGAAGTGATTTTCTCCCACAAGAAACTAAATTAGTGGTTTCTTATATTCTCGCTATCTTACAACAAGAAACCAATAATAGACAACACTATTAATCTTATTCAAAATATGGGGTTGGGGCCCTAGCTCGATTGGCTAAATCTTTCCTGTTGCAGGAGGTTGGTCATGAGGTCTAGTCTCCCCCACCCCCGTGGTACCGGAGGGCATGTCGTGCCAGCGCCGCCGGTCACGTTAAAAAGTTTACCACGCGCACTGCAGTTTATAGGGGGTCGTGCTACCCGATTCCTGCAGCCTAAAAAAAAAAAATCTTATTCAAAATATCTATTGCAACTATAATATCTTTAATGATTTAATTGATAGTAATTTTAATCTATTTCTTGAATAGAATCTGTAGACATCAAAAAAATTGTCCTCTTATGATACCTTGTCACAACATTGCATCATTTAGACATCTTGTATCATGTTTTTCCCTAGGGACCCATGTCATCATCTAATTAGCTAAATAAATCTTATTTATTTGAATAATTTTATTTATTCCCCTTCCTATGCATAATCCATCCATTCCTCTAATGTTAATTAAATAATTAAATCATTTCCATCCATTCTTCTAATGTTAATTAAATAATTTATATTATTTAATTGATGAAATCATAAATCTAGCATTAATTAAATAAATCAAATATTTATTTAATTAATAAAATCATAAAAATATCTTCTCGCTTTCTTTCCAAAATTGAAACTAATGTGTATCTAATTAATTTATTTAATTAGATAATTCATCAATTATCTTTTTCATCTTTTTCAGGATTTATTTCCTTTAAAAGAGAATCAAAATCTTTCTATCTTTTCACATCTTATCTTATCTTGTTTTAATTCCTTTAAAACAATAAATCAAAATCTTTCTATCTTTTAAAAATCTTATCTCATCTCATTGTATTTCCTCTTTTGTCAAAAATCAAATCCTTATCAATCTTATCAAATCTTATCTCTGTCCACATCAAAAATCTATAAATCAAACCTTTCACGGGCCATTTAGATTGAATCTTCATCTAGTATCTTCACTCTTTCAAAATCAGTCTTCCATCTTCATTTATCACTTTTGTCGCATCGTTATGCTATAGAATTGAGCAACCAACATTCCTTCAATAATCAACATTAGAAATCTTGCATCCTTGTGCAGGTGGAGAAGAGCAATGGAGATAACTCAAGTTTAGTGTGGAGATCGGTTTGTGTTTGTGCTTCTTATTTTGATTTTCATATTGTCTTGTACTCTATTGTGCTTGATAGGATTTAATTAGTTTGTTGTTTTCAACATTTAAACCTTTGGATTTTTCCTATCTACAGAATCCAACAATCAAACATTCATCATAGCAAATATGGAATGAGAATCATGAATAATTTTTAATTATTAAGATTTAGAAGATATTATAGTACAATATGGAGACAATAATAACATGACATGTAATATAAACAATGATATTGAGTTGTTTAATGTTATTACAGAGTAGAATTACATCATCTATGTTCTGAAACTTTTAGAAGAACCAAGTGTTCAAAGCTAAAACTATATAAAAACTACAAAAATTGAGGGCTCGAATCCTAAAAATGGGGTTCAAAATTCTATTTTATAGACATGATGAAAATAACAAGCAAAAAACCTCATTCACTACTTAATTCGTTAAAGACAAAATCTAAGAAATGAGACTTTTACAAAAGGACAAAATACATTTATACATAAGGAGTAATTACTCAAAAAGTGGTTTAAGATCTTTTGGAGTATTTACATTGGTATATGGATTTGATTTCTTCAAAATTGCTCCTTGATGGCGACAAGATATCTCTTAAATTCCCATCCTTATTTGTTGATGTTGCATTTATGTTGGTTGGTGATGGTAGATTGAATTGCAACTCAAATCTTTGCAACATCCTTCTCTTTATCTTCATATTTCTTTGATGACATGTCACCTTTAGGCAGGAGAAACTAGTTAGCTTTAACCATATGAGCCCTATAGTCATAACCTATTAGAACTTGGACCATATCAGAGAAGCCCATCATGTTGTACTCGAGCTTGGAGAGAAAAACCATGTTAATATTTAATTTCTCAATACCAATTTTAGAATCTTTATTTATCTTACTATACATAGGAGTGAGAATATTAACAAAACGTGTCCTCCACTCCTTGCAAGACTTTATTTCTCCATCAAAACCTAACATAGAAGGCATATGGATCTCCTCAAAGCTTTCAAAATTATCCAACTCCCTTCTTATAATAGTCTTATACTTAATATGATGACTTATGATGTCATCTAAAAAATATGATTTACCAAGAATATCAAATACTAAAGTACTATCAATATTGGAGCTTTTTGGAGTTATCTTCATAATGACAACTATTGGGGCCTGACTAATTTGGTAAAACTTTAGCCTAACTCCTACTTGAGTATGGCTAGTAAATGCATCTCTCAAAAATTTTGGTTATCCCAGACCTTTTCTACTTAGCTCAAAATTTTTGACAACTTGTAACCCATAATATTGTCAACTAGATTCTATATCTTTTTTACTACTCCTTCCTTTGTTGTTCTAGCCTCTTCCCTTCTTTGCTTGAGCATCTCTTTTAATATTTTAACCTTAAAGGTTAAGATTTCCTTTTCTTGTGATTCTTGGGCCTCAATGGATAGTTATGGAGCAAGGAATAATCTTATAGCCACATTCAATTGTTCTTGAAATTTTAAATTTATGGCATTGGCCTTATCCAAGTCCCTTTATAATTTCTTCACTCTTGTTTTAGTGAATAGGGATAAGTTTACTATGAGGGAGACTACTTGGATGACACTTATATCCGCTAATCTTCTAATTATTAGATTTACAGTGAGCTCACTAGGATCATTTATCACATGGAGTTTATTGATCTCTGGGAAAATGGATCATATACCCAAGGTTTCATGCCTTGGATTGAATCTTGATCCAAAATAGAGGGTGTCAGCTTGCTCCTCTAAGTGTAAAACTAGATCATCTCCTCACTACCTTCTAATGGTGTCAAATTCAATGGTAGATGGCATGTCCCATACTAGTAAAAGAAGGCATCCTACACTTTTCACCAACTCTCTACCCCCCTAAGGAGTCATGGACTCCATTTCTTTGGTTACCTTTTTCCAAAACTATGTTGATTTCTTATTTCTTCTCCTCTATGAGGCTTTTATCTTGTACTTTATATTGTAGCTCCACACCTTTAGTTTTAAGGACAAACTCCTTAAATCCTTTGGTGGTTATAAATTGGTCATCTTGCATGAATTCAGTGTAAGCTCAAGCTTTGATATCATCTATAATCTATCCACCAGTCTAAAATTGATGATTAGTCTATGATCATAGGGTCTCTCAATTATAACCCTATATGGAGGATGCATCACATGTGCAATTTCTTCATCATCAAAATTTTTATCAGGGACAATATGGTAATCTACTAGAGGTCCTATAGTTGGTGCTATTTGTTGTAATGAGGTTACTTGTTGTGGAATTTATGGTATAACCCCCTAAGAAGTGGAAGAACCAAAGGTGCTTGATGTTGGAGAAGACACATTTGAAAGTAGACTGTTGGCATTATCCACAATCAAGTCATTTTCTTGACTATGGGGTCCCTGATATGTGAATATTATTCCTCAAATGATGGATCAATTTGCTTCCTCTATTTCTCAACAACCTCAATTTTGACCCATAGTTCTCTTCTTTTTGCAACTTCCTTCTCTGTGGAATAATTTTTTATCAGATCTTCCACACTATCATACTCATGCAAGAAATATGCCAATTTGAAGGTGGTTCTCTAATCATGAATGAAATTTTTGGGTCACACCTTCTCACTCTATCCATCCTCATAGTATAAGGAAGCAACTTTCTTAACAAAAACTATATTCCCTCCCTTGATGTAACTTGAAAATCTGAAAATACAAATATAGAATGGAGGATGGAATGTTTCTTATTATTCCTAAAATGAGCCTTATTAGACTCATTTAATTGCCATAAGATTTCTGAAAGGTAATTCACTCTAGTACATTTTTAGGAAACACATGAGGTGCAATTGGGGACCCATATACTTTGATCATAGTAGTATTAGTGTAGAAAAACCAATCACCCCAATTGTGATTGATCCCTTTTTCAAGGAGAAGGTTCTTTGGTCTTAAAAACCTCCTTACTAATTTTTTCAACCTCTAATCCATAGGATGACCAAAGTTCCTAAGAATTATTTTGATAAAAACTCTTCAAAAATCAAATAGTTGGACTTCTTAGAGTCCTTATCTCATATATAATTGCATTCTTGGATTGGTTAAAACTCTTTCCTTCTTATCCAAATCCCTAATTTGTATGTGTGGGGACCAAATATTTACCCCACTATAAAAATGATGTGACATGGGAGAGAATACCATTTAAAATGTATTATGTGTTGCATCCTGATAAGCTTGACTATCATTGATGTCAAAAGTATCCTTACAATTGTATATGCTTTGGATATTGTTAGAGTGAGGAGATATCTAATAGTGAAAGTCAGTATTGTATTGATGTGGAAGATTAGTAACCAATTTGTTGCTTAAGTATGATGTGGTTGTGGGTACACATGTCTTGATGTGTTTTCAAGTTTCCTACGATAATATTTTGTTTGTTTGGTGTACCGCACTTAGTGACGAAGTGTAGAAGATTAGTCTAAGGCATTCATAGTATATATTCTAAGGCAGAGACACTGTATTTTGGTATGCATCATTTTGTAGAGCACAATCTAGTCTTGCAGTTCATAAATTAAGTTTATAGAGATGTGAAGGTCTTATATCCAAATTTTCATGTCAATTTAATCCTTCTATATAAAAAGTTAGAAGTGGCAAACTATTGAACTATGTTAGGGTAGTGCAAAGTGGTTCAAAAGAATTATTGGAATGCTCTGGATTCCATCGTAATTGAAGTGTTGGAAAAGTAGGTTTGAGGACATGCTCAGTAATATCTAATGTATGCTATATTGAGGTTTCAAGTCATCTTTTTCTTTGCAAGTTTAGTTGTAGCTTCCTTGGGTTGTAGCCTTAGAAAAAGTTGTAAATGTTGTTCATCTTGTGAGGCTAGATTAGGATAATAGCTCCTAATGGCTTTTCTCACTATGGTTTTTCCCCTATGAGTTTTTTTACATATATTTGGTGTTGTGTTGTGTTATGTTGTGCATTGACTTCATATTTCATGTTCTTATTTATGTGGTAGTGTTTAAAGTTCTTGCTTTTTTGGAAGGTTTATGATTTGATAGAATACTGATTCACCCCCCTCTTAGTATTTTGGTGTGTTCAACACTTGCCCTTAGTCTAAGGCATAGGATATGTTATAAACAAGTGATAGATTGACAAACTATTGCAACTCACCACTAAGATATGCATTCCTTAATGGATTGAAGTCATGTACTCATCACCTTCAAGGAGAAATTGATACTTGATTTGAATTCTTGTAAGTGTTAGTACTCACAAAACAAATGAAACATGAACAAACTTACATGAAGCCATGATGCATGGCTAACATGATGCTTGACTAAAATAAATGTTGTAATTTTGGTAATTTTACTCTTAACTAATCTTAGAATGCTCGATAACAATAACAATTTTTTTCCCAAACATTCTAGGATTCATTAGGATTAAAAAGGTGAAAATGATTTGTATTTATATACAATTCTTCTAATTTCCCAAAAATTAAATACCAATAATTGCCAAATGATTATAAATTTTCAAATAATAAAATGTTGATACCAACATATTTAAATTTTATCCAAAAAGGGTTGGACAAAGGTGCTAAGCACCCTAGTCCAAACCCATCCTTGTTGGGGCCTTAAACATCAGTGTGAAATATTAAATATTTATTTTCAATCCCATCTTTTAATCTTTTGAAGATATTTTAAAAATAGATAAATTAAATGCATAATTAGGTCCAAGAAAATATGAGGGAGCTCAATCTAGTGTGATATTGTCAAGGGTGACAATTTTTTATGCTACAGTCCTATATGCTCATGTTATAACTTCCTCATATCATCATATTTGTCAACACACACATATTCTCATTTCCACATTTAAAAGTGAAGTTTATATATAATCCATTCTCCACTTTACCAATTGTAGTCACTTTATAGTTATCATTCATATCCTTGATTAAACATTGGTCATTGTAGAACTTTATCCTATATCCTTTAATTATAATTTAAGATATAGAAAGAAGATTTATTTTCAATTCAGGAACTAACTCCACATTTCTAACTAGTTCCTTTAACTTCTAAAGCACTATTATTTCTTAAATATATTTTATATGTAGTGCTATCATTTCTTAATGATTAAAATTTTTCCTTATTGCGATACATGTATTACATAGCACTAAAATTGATAACCCAATCATCCTTATAAGAACTGTTTGTTTTAAGTGCAACATAGAGAATGTTAGTTGTAGATTTTTTTTGGTAACTTACTTTTCTTCCTTTTTGTATCCTTAATCCTCTCTAATATTCATTTTATTTATGATCTAGATTACCACAATAATTACATTTCCATTATTTTTATTTTAATAGCTATCAAATGTATTATACTTTAATGGAGTGTACACAATTACATGCTTCAAATTCCTCTCTTTTGGCTAATTATCCTATTTCTTTTTGTAATATTGTTTCACCTTCATTATGAAGGCTTGAGACTAGTCACTAAATGAACTCCTATCCTTGATTTGATGTTTTCTTCCTCCACTAGCTTGGCACATAAATCTTCTTACTGTATATATTCTTTTAAATTTATTAGTAGTATCTAGCTCTCTTATAAATGACTGATAGGGTCTTGGAATACTTTGTAAGATTATCTACTCAAAATATTTATCATATATATTCTTTCCAAGAGAAGCAAGTATATTATTCTTTTCTTTTAATTTGATTCTAGATGAGGGACTAGCTCTTGTGAATTTGATAATATCATATTGTAAAACTCTTGGTGAGAGTCGAGATCCATATGCCACCTGAATTTTCATATGTACTTTTCAAAATGTACATCTCTCATTATAAAATTCTAAAAAGCTTCCACAAAAAGTGTAAAATTGATCAATGTTGCTACCTTTTCATCTCTTTTATCCCATTTTTCTTGGTCTTTTTTAGGGCTTGTTGTCTTTTTTCACTACCACTAACCATTTTATTGCAACTTTGAAGTGTTAGAAAATATCCATATGAGACACCCAATCATAATATTTTTTTCTATTTAATTTAATTGTAGGTAAAGGAATACCAATGGCCCTCACTATACTAAATATCATCTTTTTAAGATAGAATGAAATTAAAAATGACCTTCAAATTCTTGGATGTATAATTTTTTTTATTGATTGACTTTTAGAAAATTTGGAAATCTCTCACCAATTTTTGTATTGATATTCTTTTATTTGTTGTAATATTGTTCACTTCCATTTGCCTCAAAAAATTGCTAGTGTTGCTTACAACAAAATCACAACCTTCATAGTTCACAAATCACACTACAAAACTCACATATCACTATATAAAATATTTGAAATAGAAAAAATAAAAGGGCAACAAATAAAAGCAAATAATTTGTATATTGTTAATAGATAAATTATAGCAGCTTGTTGATTTCTTCTTGATATACAATGATAGAACGGTGGTTGTATTTATAGATTTCATAAAATTATCGAGAAAAACCTAGAATGACTAGTAAAAACCTCTAAAATGATAAACCTACAAAATGATAAATATTATGTCTAACAAGATTCCTATGTAATTGGGGCAGTTGAGAAAATCCATTAGGTGTTTTGTTTCCTAAAATATATAAAAAATTAAAAGAATTATTTCTCCTATAATTGTTTAGGTTTTATTCCTCAAGCAAAATAAGGTTTCCTAAATCCTCCTGGAAAATGTAATTAATCCAAATAAAATTAGAAATAAAGTTGGGTAATGCAAATAAACTACAAATCAAATTGGAAATTTCTCCTATAAATTTTTCCTCAATATTAAACCTTATTCTATTCTAGAGTAAAAAGGTTTTCCATTTTTTTCTTTGACCAAGTTAAAAGTAAAAGGTCCATTCATTTAGATTGGTGTATGTAAATAAAAGCTTTGTTGCAATCAAGAAGACACTATTAACCTTGAGTAATCGTTTTGGTCCCATGCGTCGATCTCTGTCCTCTGCCACAAATGTTACGTAGATCTGATTGGAATAACCCCTGTATCGATGGAGAACTCGATAGCCACTTTTAAAAAGCTTAAATCAATAGGGGAAAGGACCCAATAATTTAGCATGTTCCAATAGTTGTTATAGCATTTGTTGATTTGATGTTCAATATTTTTAACAATATTGCATCAATAGTTGTGGCTTTAAAGTTGTTAGTGTTGATGATGACAATCCATAATTGAATGAAATGTATTCTTTGGATCTAAAAAGCAACAAATCATGTCATGCCACATCAATGCATCAATAAAACATGACTTAGCGTACAACTATGGGTCTCACATTTTTTGGGCGTAGTTTTTTAACACCTTGACAAAAAGCATGCTGATGTAGCATCATATTTGATGATGTGACCTTGAAATCTTAGTTATAAAAAGAACAAAATTAGAATGCTTATGAGAACACATAAGCTTAGATCTGTAAAGATAAAGAGCAGTTTAAAGAGACAATTGCTTACTATAGCTCGAACTTTGGTAGCGACCGAATATGAGTGATGAAGAGAAGTTAAATCGGAGAGAAATCAAGTGGAATGAGCAACTACGGCTTGAAGCTTCTGTTCTTTTCCCACCGACAAATTGGCTCACGTTTTAGGTCTCGAGACTCCTAGTCCCTTACAAATTGAATGAGACGGAAAAAGCTGCAAAGAAATTGACAGGCGAAGGACGAATTACGGTTAAAAGCATGTTCTCCTAAAGTTTAAATCAGATTTTGAAATTGAACGGTCATATTATGAACGGTAAAATAGCTGTTGGGATAAGCGACGTACGGCGAAAATGAACTCTGAATTCAATCAAGTCACGTGGTATGATCGCGTTGCAGATTACCTTGGTCGGCTTATCCTGTACGATTCTCCTTGGACCATCCGGGGGACGAGTTACAACAGATCGACGGTGTCATTTGAATTTAACTGACGCTTGGAATTACAGGTTGACTTTAACTTATGGACACGTTTTGTCCATTGTAACTCGTTGGAATTTGGCACAGGAGGGTGTTTGAAAAGGTTGCAGAATTTAGTTTGGCTTTACACCTGCCCATTTTATATGTTCGAAAGTCTCTAAAATAAGTGAGTGCGAGAGGGAAATTCAAACGAAATGAATTTAAATTTTACTTCCCCTCAATTTTCAAAGCACCACGTTGGAAACTATGCATTGTCAGAACGGGACCCATTACAATAAGAGTTCTGTCCATAATTTGTGGAATGTGTGTACTTTTTCCTCACTGTGGTACTTGCCTCTATACAATAGACCATTAGCAGTGGGCTCCAAGATTCGGCTAGGATGAACATAGTGCATCTTGATGGCTGGACGGTTAGTGTCGTTGAACTCTTAGTTTAAGATATTTGGGGGATTTGATTCAATTGGGAATCCATGTTTCTCGATATTTAGCTTAGTAAACAATTTGAAGGAGAATCACATCTCTAATTTCAAAATCTCGCTCGCTCGCCTTTTGATCAAAGATATTTTTCTACACTATTCATGGTTATATTTCCAAAGAAAATTATTTCCTAATAAAAACATAATGTTTTAATAATAATCTTTGCACTCATTTTTTTGGTTCAATAAGGGAGAGGGCTAATAAGGAAGGAAAGGAAAGGGACATGAGATAGTTTTGCAAACTTACAGCCTCTGAACATAAACATTCACAAAGTTGTCGCTCCCACCATTATTTTTTAATATCAAATCCCTACCAAAAGGAGTTGCGATAAGGAAAAGGAATCACATGAATAGAGAGGAAGGTGATGCCATTTAGAGGAGAATTAAAATGGTGATTTAAACCCTTAACGCACTCTACAATTGTTGTGAGTGTTATCATTCGAAGAATGAGTTTAAAGGTCACAACTCGACACTTAAAGAAGCAACCGTGATAGCGAAGAGAGCCCTGAGCAAGGGCTTAATGAGGGTCAAATGAAAAACAATGGGTACAAGTGCAATAAAAATGGAGATTTGTTTGCAAACAAGAATGATCAAATAGGAGAGTATGAAGACAAAGAGGGTTCAAAAATGGGGGAACAAAGCAGTGAAGATTCAGGTAAAATTTTAGAATTTCTTCTCTTTTATGATGTTATGGATTGCATTGCCAAATGCTAACACAAATCTGTCATTTTTTTTTAAAGAGGAGTTCCATCTGAATCAAAATTCTGTAAATGGGAAAAATCGAACTAGGAAAATAGGGGTTGGGAAATTTAAGCATTGTGGGGTTTAGAAAAGGGTTTGTGTTATGCAAATTTAAAAATGCAGAACATGCTCAGGTAGTGCTACCGTATGGAACATGGGTCATTTGTGGACAAGTTTGTTATTTACAGGCATGGACTTTGGATTTTCATCTAGAAGGGTCTTCTAGATCACGATACCCAATGTGCGTGGAACCCCCTTTTTTGAATCTTTCCTTCAAACTCTTTCTATGGGATATAGTGGCTCAATTGGGTAGAGTTATTTGGTGTAAACATAATTTTGATAAATTTTCCAATTTAAGGGTGCATCCTAGAGTTTGTGTGGAGATGGACTTAAACAACTAGTTATCAGAAAGTATCAAGCTTATTGACCACGATTTGAGTTTTTCTAGCCTTTAGTTTATTTAAATAAGCCTAATGCTTGCTTTTACTGTCGCCAAGAAGGTCACTTGATAAAGGATTGTCTAGCCAAAAGGAACAAAATGTTGCAACCACAAGTTTTATCTTAGTCTAGCCAACAATAGGTTGAGAACCATCCTCTAGTCCCCATTATGTCTAAAGACTCAACTCATGCACAAAGACCAACTAACCCATAATTAAATACACAAATTGATAATAATTTTGGTTACACCTCTTCTTTTAAAGATGTTGTGATTGAGGATGGTTGGAGAGTAATCGTGAAAAGGAAAGAACCATCCAGTTTGGTTGATTGGAAGAGTGTTGCAAATGATCATCAAGGTTTTCAACACTCTTCTTCACAACCTAACATCAAATCTATAGATCGTTCTTCTCCTTCACCTCCCTCTTATGCAAGACAAAGGTCTAGGTCTCTTGTTGCTCCTAATGTAGAGTTGGATACTTGTAATCAAACTCTTTCTACTAGACGAAGATCAAGGTGACCTTACTCTAATAATTCTATTTCAGGCACTCTTGATCACTCTATCTCAGTTGCTAGTCGTTGTGATGCTTTGCCACAAGAGGATGGCCCATCCCTCTTCTTTTTACCATGATTTATAGCATTATGTCTTAGAATGCAAGAGGGATTTCTCTCTCTCATCATAAATATGGAGTAAAAGATGTGATTGCTATGTGGAAACCTAATATTGTTTTCCTTCAAGAACTTAAGCTTGTTGGTCTCTGCCTTGCTTGTTCTCTATCTAACATGTAGTGTAGAAAAATGTATCCCTTTACATTTTCACACTTGTTTGGGTCCTCCCTGTTAAAATATGGCTTATTTATGCCCTAATAGGTCCTATTTTACATCCACAATCCTAGTTAAATGTATTTTTCTAAGAATAATCTCGACATTTAATAAATGGAAAATCATAATTTAATGTTTTGGCTTTGTTTCAAATTTAGGGATCTTGGACCCATATGCCCATCTGGGCATATGGGTCCTCCCTAGGTCTTAGGCCCTGATTTTAAATGTCACATTGAACATAACACTTCTTGAAATCTGTGTCGCAGGTTTAAGCCTCTAGGACTCATACGCTGAACTTAGCATATGAGTCTTGCTTTAACCTAGGACCTATTTTAATTCAAATTCTTGGTGGGATTTTATTATCCTTAGATTCAATTTTTGAGCATTAGCTTTTAGTGTTGTAATTTCAAGAGATTAAGCATAAACAAGTATAAATACAAGGTTACTTTATGTAATTTCTCCTAGCAAGTTTTCAAGGCATCTAAGATTTTCAAGAGGGCATTCCTAAGACAAGTTTATGAAATTAAGAGCATTCAAGAGAAAATCATCAAGCATTTAGAGCTATATTCAAGATTCAAGCATCATGTCAAAGTCTTCATGCATCATGTGTGTTTGTGAGATAACATTTATGATGTAGGTTTTATGATTCAAGCAAGCATTCAAAAAAAAGTTTCAAGCATTCTACCAAGAGTTAAGATACACATCCATTGAAACCATTTCACACAAGTTTGTAACCTTCATTTCAAGGGTTTGGTGAGTTGCAACATCGCATTTGTTCATTCAACATTCCTTCATGCTTTTCTATTTCATTTCAAGGTTTAATTGCCAAAATGAGGTTTGACCAAGGAAAACCCCTATTCCCTAACAAAACAACTTTTTTCTCTCTTGATGTGTGTTTGCAGATCCAAGTGAATTGGAGCTTGAAGATCCTTTGAAGGAAAAGTTGCAAAAGTTGTCAAGAAGTTGTCATCTTCACGAAAACTCACCTATAGACAAAAAATTGGACTTTCATACTTGAAGATTGGAGAGGAGGGAGGCTACAAAATATTAGTAGAATCTACATAAGTATCATTCAAACCCTATCAATAAGACTCATACGCTCAACTTAGAGTACATTAGTCCCAGTATACCCCTTTTTCCATCTTTCTACAAATTCTAATAGACATTAGAAGATTCCATATTTTTCCTAGAAACCCTGTAGCAGGACTCATACACCCTTGAACCTAGTGTATAACTCCTAGTATACTTCAAAAAGCATAATTTTAGAGATGCAAACCTTGTTTTGACTCCATCATTCTACCAAGTACTTTACTATTTGATTCTAGCTTATCAATCTTGTTTCATGCTTTCAAATTCCTAGGTCATATACTGAATTTGCATAGTGCATTCAATTTCTTCTTTTAAAGCATTGTTTAATGGTGAACCCTCATCCAATTACACTAGGAACCCCTTAACCATCCCTCAATTGAGTCACTTGATTGAGGTATCTAGGTTTCCTAATGTACTAAAGTGTGAAATAGGTCCAATTCCATCTCCCAAAAGGTGGAACCCTATTTCCCTTTTGTTCATATTGTATGGATAAATGCACATTTTATTCATACATCACATAGAGAAGGTGGGGGGAGTAGTTATTGGTTTAGCTTCTTAGATTCATAGTTTTTTCATTGATAAAGGTGAGGACCCATCACATAGCTATGTTTGGGCCCTTGATTTTATCAATGGACAACCAATTGGGTTATGCTTAATTTATGCTCTTAACATAGTAAAAAACTAGAAGTGATTTGTGGGATTGGATGGACAAAAACCTCCCTAATACTGACTAAATTGTAGGAGGAGATTTTAATATGGCTGAATTCCATAATGATCATTGTTGGAAAAGTCATGTTAAGCTAAGAAATGAAGAATTTGATAAATCGTTGTCTTGTCACAATTTTATGGGGATGATTGACCCAGTCCACACTAATAGCTCTAATCATGACAACAATTGGTATACATGGTCTAATTGCATATTTGGGGACGGCAGAAAGTTGAGTAGACTTGATAGATGTTACATTTCTCCTAATCTACATGTTATCCATGATACCTCCAAATGTGGTGTGAGAGTGGATTATTCTAATACCCTCTCAGGTCACTTTCCTACTTTTTGTTCAATTTTAGGAAATGATAATAGCACTGTGGAGTCAAATTTTCCATATAAACTTAATACTCTGCAACTCAAAAACCCATCTTGTGTGGCTACTCTTATCAATCATTTGAAATTCTATACCTAAACCAAGTGAAGGGGAGTCTTATAGGGATTGGTGACATTATTCTATTTCTAAATGTGTTGATTTCCTTCTCGCTTTTGGTAAAAGACTATCTTGGTAGTGAAAGTGTAAGGATAAATCTTTACAAGGGAAAATTGAACACCATAGGAAATTACTCAATGCTATTCTTAACAATATTGCCTTACAATATTCTATGGCCTCTTTAGAAACTCATCTTTGAAAATTAATTCTTATACAAGGCAAGGAGCCAAAATAAGAACAATACTTCATTAGATTAAGGAGGGAAACAAATGTTTTAAATACATTTTCAAAATTTTGAACTATAAACATAAGGATTATATTGGAGCCATTCAAGATGATTTTGGTAATGTGCTTACCAGTCTAGAAGAGATTAAGGGTTTATTTCATAACTTTTATGAGAATTTTTTTCAAGGAAGTATCTCATTAGCAAGACACTCAACCAATTCTAGAAGACATGTAGTACCCCTCCATTTTGCTTATGTTTTCTATTAGCATGTTTTCACTTTGATAGACTTTGGTACTTTGTTTTGGATATTTTGATCGCTGACATTAGAGCGATGGTGGATTTATTTTGTCATGTGATGATGTATTGTGAGGTGATAATTAATTTCTAACATGCTTTGTATTAGCGTAGATGTTTCCTTTAGATGTTATTGCTATATATATATATATATATATATATATATATATATATATATATATATATATATATATATATATATATATATATATATATATATATATATATATGTATATATATATATGTGTGTGTGTGTTTATGGTTGATTAACTGTTATTTAATTTGTCAGTTTGATGTGATGTGTATTGGTGTGGAGAACCAAGTTGCATCACTCGCTTGTGAGTGCCCTATGATTTCTATGATTTTCTCCACACGATGTGTTTGTATAAGGGTATGTGCAGGATCATGATATGCCAAACAAGCCCTTAAGTGGCAATGAAAATTTAGAACAATTAGAGTTAGGCAACTTGATGTAAAAATTTGAATAAGTTATCTATATTCTTTCAAAAACATGTAAGAATAGATTCTGTGGGAAATTGAATATAGTTTCTCAACTACTAGGTTTTTTTTAAATAAAATCTATTTGGTGAAAATTTAAAATTTCAATGCAAAGATACTTAAATTTCGTGGAAAAATTAAGAAGTAGGTGTTCCGCCCTGACCACCTTAACCATAATAAAATGATAATATTTTTATGAGATTTTATATGTAAGTAGAGGACTCATGCGTCTAGATGTGACACATATTTTTTTGTAATTTTTTTCCATGTAAATAATTAATTATGAATTTTTTATTACAACTTTTTAAAAATATAAAAAACTCGTATGTCTGACCACCTTAACTTGGTCAAAATTTCATGAAATTTAATTTATTTATTTTAATCTTATAGTATGCAAAGCATAGAATGTGACTCATGTTTTTGGATTCAAAAAATATGATACCGTTTGAAAGTTATAAATGCTTTACAATCAGCCTATCAATCAGGACTTTTGTCATAATTCTAGTAGAAAATAAATAATAATAATCTATTAAATTCAAAATAAAACATAATTTATATTGGCAAAAGTTGAGAATCTCCTTTACAAACCCTTTTCATTTTATCAATTTTGGCTAAAAATAAAGTCGTCAACCACATGGGTGAAGTCCGGAAAAACAAAGTAAGCTATTAAACACACTTTTTGTGTTGACTTTTTAGGATTGGTATCTCCTAACCAAACACCAAAGCAAACCTGAGCCTATTCCCTAGGCAATGAATTTTGTGTCAGACATATCGGATATCGGATTTAAATCGGATATCCGATGATCTGTTAACATAGCATTTTAAAAAATGTCAAGACTTTATAACATATGCAATATATCTCATTTGTAGTTTATAGTTTATTTTAATATATTTAGTTTATAATATACAATTTGGTTTATATATGATTTTTAAATAGTTTATAGTTTATAGTTTATGTTAATATATCTAGTTTAGAATATACAATATTATTTATAATTTAATATATATATCTCTTACAAAACTATATAATATATATACATTATATTATTTTGTATAATATGTGTGTAGACATCCAAATTTGGACACTTAATTTATCCAAATTCTCACTTTCGCCTAAACATCCTCTTATCCAAGTTAATTAATTAATATTACTATTATTTAATTAATATCTTTAATTCTCGCCACTTTAAAGTATTTAATTAATAATTAAATACCTTTACCCCTCTTTAATCCCTCCTCACAAATAAATTAAATAAATATTACATTTATTTAATTTCACATGTCATTTTCATCTAATCCTAATCCATTTCCTAATCTTTCATTATGATGTGCACATGCCTAATCCTCTTGATTAGATGTGTCACATCCCTCCAACTTTGCAAGTTGGCTTTTAATCTAATTAGCCCCTAATTATCCCTCTACTCCGACTTAATTGCTTCAATCATTCTCCAAGGAATTTTTAATTCCTTTTTATTCTTTCTAGATTCCCCTCTTTTATATGTGAATTTTTAATTCACATTCCATCCTTCCAAGGCTTCTAGAACCTTGGACTTGTCACAATCTCCACATGTGACCAACCTTGGACTTGTCACAATCTCCACATGTGACCAAGTCCCACCTTTTTGGAGCCCACCTTTTATCCTCTAGATCATCCTAGGAATCCCCAACCACCTTTCCTTTTCCCATGTAGATTTTTGAGGAATTCCAAAATTTCTCAAATGTCCCTTTCACTCCCACTTGGGGACAAGAAATCCCTTTTTAAGGAAATATCCTCACTACCCAAGGTGCATGTCCTTTTTCCACCTCATGTACCTTCTTGACAACTCATCTCCACCTCATATCCCCTTATCCACTTCACCCTCCACATGTCAAGATGTGAGGGCTTGTGGGTTCTCAACCCACCATAGCCCTTCATCTTGGCCTTGTTGGATGCATCTCAACCATTGAACTCTCTAGATAATTCAAATTCTTCTATAAATACCCCCTCCTCAAGGGCATTTTCAACACTTTTGCATTCTCATAACTACATGCTGTCCATTTGAATCCTCAAGCCTTTTCAATCATTTAACCATCTTTGTTAATCATCTTGCATATTGAATCTTGCATTTTAGTCACTCAATCCATCATCTAAGGAGCACATAATCAATTCCAAGCAAGGGCCAATCAAAGAGGTATCAACACCAAGGGAGGTAAAATTGCTTGTGTTTCATTTTATTTACATTCTTTTTCGTTGTATCACTCTTTTGGCTAATCTTGAGGTGTCCTTGGTATTTTGTCATTCATATTTCTAAGTTATTTTGCACGTTTAGAGCAGTAGAAATTCCAAGGTATACATTTTTGGCACACCCGGTGGGACCCACAAATGGGTTATTATATTTAACCCTTGTTTTAGCTAAGAATTATGCAGGAAAAGGTTGCAGAAAGGCGGAAGCGCCCCTGTTTCTGTCATAGAAAGGTGGAAGCGCCCCTATTTCTACTGCAGAAAGGCGGAAGCACCCCCTGCCTTGTCGCAGAAAGACGGAAGCGCCCTCTACCTTGCTGCAGAAAGGCGGAAGTGCCCTCTGGTCTGTTCTAGAAAGGTGGAAGCGCCCCACATCTCAAAGTTTTACTTTCCTCTAACGAGTTAGCTGTGATTAGGGATAAATTTAAAAAGATTTTCTAACACGTTTCTTGCAGTGGAAGGGGCACAACTTTCTTGTTTTCTTGGAAATCTAACAAGTTTGTTGCAGAAAGGTACCAGTGCCCCACCTTGTACGCAGCGCCCCGCTTCTTACGCAATGCCCCACCTTGTACGCAGCGCCCCACTTCTTACGCAACGCCCCACCTTGTACGCAGCGCCCCGCTTCTTATGTAGCGCCCCGCCTTGTATGTAGCACCCCACCTTTGGCGCAATGCCCTTTGCCTTACCGTAGAAAGGCGGCAGCGCCCTCTGCCTTACCGTAGAAAGGCGGAAGTGCCCCGATTTTTGCTGCAGAAGGGCGGAAGCGCCCCAAAACAGCACAGTTTGGAAGGTAAAACAGTCATTTTTGTTTCATTTTTGCTCCCTTTTTTGCTGTTTTCAAATAGTAACCCTCTAACATCATTTTGGCAAGGATAGTGGTGTTTTTTGCTAATGTTTTGCAGCATTTTGTGGTGAAATTTGACCAAGGACGAAGAAGAAGATAGCTAACATTTGCTTGCAGGGCCATTTACTTGATCAAATTTTTGAAAAAAAAAAAATTATCTTTGTTGTTTTCGAACATAGTCTAATTAGGGGGATTGAACTTTGCTGCTTGCTGTGATTGCTTGTTTTTGTGTTATCCAAGGGGGTATTAACTTGTTTTCACTTTCCCCTTGCACTTCCTGTGAGCCTGGGGAGTAGTTGGAGACGGTTAGTGTCTTCTTCCTAGTGGGACCTGCTTGGGGATTTCATCACCATAAGGGACGATTCCAACCACGTGTACCGGTGGGGTATATAAAGGGGGGAGAACGAAAGTTGTACCCCAATCCAGTCGTGTCGTAATTGGCAGAGCATCGAAGCTAGGGTGATACCTAGATAGATGTGAAGAGTTGGTCCGAGCCTTTCAGTATCTCGCTGGGGTTCCCGACTCACGCTTGTGACAGACTAGTGTTCATGGTTGTGCATCACGTACCGAGAGTATATCGAGGACTCCCTAGAAGCCTTGTGCATCCTAGATTAAGACTTTGCCTTACCATACCCTTAATATTAATCATAGGATTGTGCTTGCTTGAAGTGTTTTCTGTGAAAAACCTGTGAAATCTTTGACACTTTGTCCTTACTTTATCATTTTGCGTCTTCGCCATAGCCTTTTCCATCAAAACCAAGTTTTGTCCCACTGCAGAAAGGAAGAAGCGCCCCTGATTCTGCTACAGAAAGGCGGAAGTGCCCCTGATTCTGTTGCAGAAAGGTGGAAGCGCCCCTGATTCTGCTGTAGAAAGGCGGAAGCGCCCCTGATTCACTGCAGAACGCTGTCTACGCCCCTGATTTTGCTATCAACGCCCTGCAAGTACCCCATTTGGATTCATTTTGCCCCTAAATCACCGCTTAATCATTCCCAACCATTACCCCACCATCCTAAGTCTCTATTTTGTCATTATAAACCTCCCAAAATCTCCATTTTATCCATTTAAACCTTCATTCTATCACTCCAAATTTTTGTTAACCATTATAAACCCCCGTTCATTCTCCATGAATCATCTTTAATCGACCCTTTCATCTTAATTTTCTGTTTAAAAATCCATACCCTCACCTAACAAACATCATAACTTTACCATTCACATCGCCAAACACCACCCATAGCCAAACCATCTTAACCTTGTAGTACAAAGTAGTTACCCAAATTGACTATAGCACTTGAAGTTGATTATTAGTCTTTAACTTCAACCCCAATCAATTCACTTCCATCTTGAGGTGAATTCGATGTTGTAAGTTATCATCCTCGGCCCAATCAATCCATTCCTATCTCAAGGTGGATTTGGTGCCATAATCATCCTCTTAATCAATCAAAGCTCTAGGTCACTAAGGGAAACTTCCTTTGATCAAGCTTAAGGTCCCTCTCCCACATCTTTCATCATCCAATCACACCTATCCAACAGTCCAAATCTATCAAAACCAATCATTCATCAAATTGTCCAATCAGCCAAATAATCCAAATCCAATCCAATCCAATCCAATCTAATATAATCCAATCGTGCTAAATCCAAATCCAATCCAATCCAATCTAATCCAATCGTGCTAAATCCAAATCCAATCCAATCCAATCCAATCTAATCCAATTCAATCAAAATCCAATCTCGTCAAATCAAAATCCAAATCCCATCAAAATCAAAATCAATCCCATCACATCATCCAGTCATCCTAATCTGAGCTTTTGTCCAACCCTGATCTGAGCTTGACCAAAATCTCGATTTGAACTTTCATCCATCTCCATCCAAAATATTTGATCCATCCTCCTTATCCTTTCATCATCATGAATCCTCATCCTC
>VDFB02281492.1:416206368-416231801 GCA_007258455.2 Sequoia sempervirens
AAAAACTTTCAAGAAAATAAAATAACAACAATCAATATTCAGTAATACTTTTAAATCATAGTATCAATTATAATTTCTAACATATTATTAAAAATTTATTGAAATTATTGTTTCATAAATTTTTTTAAATGAAAGTATAACAATGAAAATGGCTCTAGGAAAATTCATGTAATTCACCAACAGAAAATTCAACGCGGGAAAATTCACCACCACCATCAATTCACCGCCATGGAAAATTAACAGTAAAAAATTCATCATGCAATTAATTTTTGCGCGGTGAATTGTTGGTGGTGAATTTTCCCTAGTGAATTGCTGATTACCGTATACTATAAACAATTTTTAAAATATTATAATTTATAAAAATATTTAGTGAATATTCAAATCTTTAATATCTATGTTTTACTCTTTTCTTCATTCATGCAGAATTGTTTAAATTCTATTAAATAAAAATATTAAACAATAATACATAATTTTAATCCCGTGCTTTCTTCCTCTTTCGACGGGGATATTTATAACATTTATACCCGCAGATTTGTGGGAGTCAATAAAAAAGTAAAGTCAAAAATGTGGAAACGAACTGCTATGCATAGGGAAATGGCTAAGTGAAAATGGACGGAATCCATTGAAAATGGTAACGTGAAAATGAAGGATCGGAAAAGGTCAGATAAGTATCCCAATCAAACGCTCAGTTTCTTAACTTTTCCTACTCGCTATTCACTTGGGTGCAATTGACAAGAACAATAACAAATATTACCTCCTCCTGAAGACGTTATTCCAGTCATGCTCGTCCCAGATACACAAATCCCGTCTCCTTCACCTTACATCTCACAAACCTAACCAGTTAGGCGGTTAAGCCCGGCCCATTCCAGGTCATGGATGTACAATGCCATAAGAATTCCCCTTCCCTCCAAGCTACAAATAGGAGCGGCACTTCGGCAGAAGATCAAACTTGCAAAGGGTCCGTCAATTACTATCTGCAGGAGAGATGGAAGGAGGAGCACTCGTAGAATTAGAAATAGAGAGAGACAGTAAATCTGGAGAAGTTCAACACTCAGCTTCTTCAAACATGTCCAAGCTAAAGTTCATCCCCTTGATATTCCTCATCTACTTGGAAGTCTCCGGTGGCCCCTTTGGCGAAGAGACTGCCGTAGAAGGAGCGGGAGCACTGTTAGCCTTGTTGGGGTTCACCTATTCCCGTAAGTGAAGGGTCCAACGCAGTGCACGGTAGGCCATCGCCAGTTCCGCCGTCAACAGCGCTTCTGGTATACTCCAAACGAAGCGCTGTTGACGGCAGAACTGGCGACGGCCAATTCGACCGAGTGGTGACACAAAGTGGTCGCTCTACTTCAACACAGTCTTCTGGAACCTGAATTTCTAGGACACCCACAGCGAACTCTCCCACTGGCGCTCTTGTTCTCGGGGCTGTTGTTATGCGGGGCATCATGTCCTGTGCACGGGAGCGCGGTGGTGAGTCAGAAGAGGATTCAGGGACGATGTCAGAAATTCCGGGCCGATTCCGCAGGGTGTATCGTAAGCGGAGCGCTTTGAAGAAAGCATGATCAATGACTGGATTCGAATGGATGATCGACAAGCTTTTTAGTTTAGATTTTAGTTTTTTTGTCTTTTCTAATAAAACTCCAGTTTGTATCCTCGTCTCTGCCGGGGCCACAATGCTACTCTGCTTCGTCAACTTGACTACCATCATATGGACTGCCAATTTTCTCTACAGCTGCGGGATGCCGCTGGAATTTGCATGGTTTCCGTGGTTGAGGCACAAGTTTCCGGCGCTGAGCAGACCGTACAGGGTGCCCGTTGGGATACCCGGCTTGATTGTCATAATCGTGGCGCCCCTGCCGCTTCTTATTTTAGTTGTTTTTAATTCGAGCCATTTTAGTGCTCGCTATCTCAGCGTGTTTTTCGTTTACAACATCCTTATTGAGGCGCGAACGTAGACATAATACTTATTACCGCTAGAAGATTTTCACCATAATCCCTTGAAAGTTTACTTCAAAAGGTCTTTATTCTCAGAATAAATGTTTAGATTATGCAAACTGGTTCGTTGTGGTAAGATTTACGTTGGACATTGCAATTTTCTTCCCCTGTTATTCAGCGTTATCACATGTACCTTTGCTTTTCGATTTCTAAATAAAATCCAGAACACTGAAAAGAAGTCTCTGCAATTTTGAAGGGACTGGATGCGTAGCCTTAGGTATCTGCTCAGTTACAATCATCGTCTTCTTTTCTACTTAGAGCCGACCGTCTTTTATGGTTACAACCGACTGTTCTCTAATATCTAAACAACCGACTGTTCTCTTATGACAGCCCTTCTGTTTGGACAACTTTGGAAGCGACGGAAAGAAATGAAGGGTGCTGCCTGGGGATGAGGAGACACGAGAAGAGCGTCTAAAGTAACACTTGTCCGTGAATGCTTAACGTGTTGGAAGGATTCTTTCAGGGATAGGATTTTATCCGCTGAATATATCTTCCATTAACATTTTCACTGATTTGTTTGTAGTATCTTATTAGTTCTCCCGGTGGCAGAATATTTATGTATTCATTGCATTCAATTTTTTACTGATAGTGGCAATCTAAACTACAAAATATCTAGAATTAAAACTACCAAATAAATTAAGTATAGCTCTAGTTTTAATTGCCCAGTTTTAAATTCGTTAAAATATTTTTATCTTTTTTATTGGTCCAGGTTGTCATTGCAAAATAAAAGATTTTATTTTATTTTTTCTAAATTATGTGCAATGCAATGCATTTAACTCATGAATCAAATTTCAAACCTATTAATGACTTGAATGACATGAGCACTATTACATACATCATCATATAATTACATTGTTGACTTACAAGTATTATTTTACATATTTTATTTAATAATTGGCAAGATTTTCAAAGCTTATTAAATAAATGTGAGTACACTCAATGCATATTTTATATTTGTTTATCAAGTGTGTATTAAATATCACAATAAAATTTATCTATCTATAATAAATATCAAAAAAAAATTTATGTATCTACAATTAATATTTCAATAAAATCTATTTTAAAAAATATACATGTAATAATATAATTTGGCAAGGCAAAAATTACATAAATATCACATTATCAAAATGATAAGAATATATATATATATATATATATATATGGAATTATTATAATAATATATTTGTATAATTACATATTTTTTATTTTTGGAATATTAATTAACTAAAATAATAATATTATACAACAACAAACAGTTATATTACACCCCTACTTACTTCTATTAACTAAATGTCTCAAACAACAAAAGACACCCATATGAATTTTATTTTTTATTTATACAACATTAATCAACTATAATAATAACATTATATAACAACAAACAAGCATATTACACCCCTAGCTGCTTCTATTAACTAAATGTTTAAAACAACAAGTACACCCCACGTGATTTTTTATTTTTATTTTTCAATATTAATCAACTATAATAATGACATTATAAAACAACAAACAATCACGTTAAACCCCTAGCTATTTCTATTAACTAAATGTTTAAAACAACCAAGCACACCCCACAATGGGCGAACCTGATGCAAATGCATCTCTTGTTTTATTTGGTTTTCAATTCTGGTTAGAAAACTTTTCTCTTTTATCTAAATTTAAATTTAACATCTTCATTGATTTGTTTGTAATGTTTCATTTATAGGTTTCTAAGTGTGGTTGGTAGTTATTATAAATCTAATCTTCTTTAAAGTTTAGTTAAAGCTTGGGAGATCTTGAGAGTATAAGATTTTAATAGTTTTGATTTCTAACTACTAGCATATATATCTTAAATTTAATCTATATAAAGTATGTCACATATATCGAGGCATTCATTTTTTCAATTTAATATATCTATATTAAAGTTGAATGATGAAAAATTAAGCGCTTCTCAATATCTCAGCATAATTTATATAGATTAAATTTAAGATATATATGCTAGTAGTAGTTGTGGCACAACACATAACATGAATTAATATATAATTCTACAATATTATTTTATTATATTATTAGATAAATAATAATATTTTAGTATATTTAATATGAAAATTTAATATAAGTTATGATTAGGGGTCAAACATGGTTAGGTTTAAACTTTTATTAGGGTTGAGGTTCAAGTTTAATTAGGGTTAGGGTAAAGGTTAAAATACGGTTCAATTAGGGAAAAACCTTTGAGTTGGGGTTAGGGTTGAATTAGGGGAAATCTTTGAGTTAGTGTTAGGGTTAAACTATGGTTAACATTCAAATAACGTTACGGTTAGAGATAGAATTAAGATTAGGCTTGGGATTAGTGTTAGGGTTAGGTTAGAGCTAGGGTTGGGTTTAGTGTCAATATTAGGGTTAGTGTTAGGATTAGAGATAAAATTAGGATTAGGGGTAGAGTTAGGGTTAGTATTAGGATTAGGATGAGGATTAGGTTTAGGGTTAGGTATGGGTGGGTTTAGAGTTAGAATTAGAATTAGTGTTATTTTTAGAATTAGGGTTAGGGTTAGGGTTAGGGTTAGGGTTAAAGTTAGAGTTAATGTTAGAGTTAGGTTTAGGTTTATGTTTAAGGTCAAAAATAGGGTTTATGATTAGGGTTACAATTAGAATTGGTTTTTGTTTTAGAATTTAATTATAGCCCTAATAGTAACTCTAAATGAATACTCATACTAATTCAATGCTAACCCTAACCCTAATATAACCTTAATGTTAACCCCTATTAAACATAAACCCTAACCCTAATGTTATTTGAAGTGTAACCATAATTTAATTGTAACCTTAACTTGAATATTTTTCCTATAATCCTAATTGAACCTTAACCCTAACTCTAATTTAACCTTAACTCTAGTTCCCTAACCTTGACTAAACCTCGATGTTAATTAAATCCTAACCCTGATATAATTGAACCCTAATTTAACCCTAAATGAACCCTAACTCTAATCCTAACCCTAATTGAACCCTAATTTAACCCTAAATGAACCCTAACTCTAATCCTAACCCTAATTGAACCCTAATCTTAATTAAATTATCACCCTAACCTAATTAAATGTTCACTCTAACCCTAATTTTTACAATAATTAAACTCTAATCCTCCCTAGGTTTATTTAAACCCTAAACCTAATTAAACAATAACCCCTACTAAACCTACCATGTGTTTACTTTGAACCTTAATTGAACCCTAAACCTAACCCTAAGTGAACACTAACCCTAACCTTAATTTAAATTTAATCATAATTAAACCCTAACCCTATCCCTATCCTTATCCCTAATTGAACCCTAATCCTAACACTAACCCTTATGAAACCTTAACTAAAATTGAATTGTAAATGAAGCCTAAAAAATAATCCTAATTGATCTCTAACTCTAGATTTAAACTCTAATCCTAACCTTATTTATACCCTAACACTAATTAAACCCTAACCTTAATTGAAATCTAATATTAACTATAAACCCTAATTAAATCCTAACATTAACAACAACCCTTTATGCTAAATGAACCCTAAACCTAATTGAATCTTAATTGAATCATAATCATAATTGAACCCTAATCCTAACCATCATCGAGCCTGAACCATGACCATAACCCTTTTTGAACCCCAATCATAATCCTAACTTTAACCCTAAGATATTTTGTAGAACCCTAACCCTCACCCTAATTAAACCCTAATATTGACCCTAATTTAATCCCAACCTTAACACTAATCTTTATTGTAGAACCCTAACCCTAAGCATAATTGAATCGTAATCCCAATTAAACTCTACTTCTAATTAAACCCTAACCCTAACCCTAATTATATCCCAACCAAAAACCTTTAACTATAATACTTATTGAATCCCAACCATACTTAAACTATATCCCTAACCCCAATTGAACTGTATCCCCAATTGTAACACCAATACAATCCTTGACCATAAGTAACCCTAATTCTAGGCATTATTGTAACCTTAATTCTAATTCTAATTTTATTATGACATTGACACTAAACCTAACCCTTATTTTAGACTTAACTCTACCCATAACACTAAGTGTAGTAATAACTATAATTTTAACTCCACTTGTAACTCTAATTCTAATCCTAATCTTAAGCTTCACCCTTACCCTAACAAACCTTAATTTTAGCCCTAACTATAATTTTGATGAATCTATAATTATAATAATCATAACCCTAAGTCTACTTGAACCCTAACCCTAATTTAATGTTAATTCAAACCTAACTATAATCAAACCCTAACCCTAACTATAACCATAAGTAAAACCCTAGGCTCCTAACCCTAATTAAACCCCAACTTAGTCCTAAATCTAACCCTAATTGAACCCTAATCTTAACCCTAAGCCTATTATTGTGGAATAACATTATTCATTCTTTTAGATCTAAGGAATATATTTCATTTAATTATGAGTACTAAGATCAAAACTAACAACTTTAAATTCATAACTATTAATACAATATTATTATAAATATTGGGCATTAAATCAACAAATTCTATCATTATTATTGGAAGATGGTAAGTGTTGGATTATTTCCCCATTACATTTATTTTGAAACATTGATCTTGTGAAATTAGTTATTGAATAGAAAATATAGAAGAGGATTAGAATGTTTCATAAATCCTTAATGATTTAGTTATTATTGAATAGAAAAATATAGAAGAGGATTGGAATGTTGCATAAAGCCTTAATGATTTAGTTATATGTAGGCCTAATGCCTCTTTATATGTCCTTTGATTATTTTCAATTTTTTTAATTAGAATTTATTATTTTCTAATTGTCTTTTGATTATACTTTTTTTTAACTTTTGCTTTGTCTCTATTGACTTTATTAAAGATTATAACACCCTTTCAAAATCTTTGATTAAATATAGTTACCAAATTTTATATCGACAAAAACTTGAAAGTATATTAATGTGTAGTATAATTATATATTCATTACTTATTTGATAATAGATATCAATTCAAAATTAAAATCAAAGATTGTTATATTATTAAAATAATCTTTGATAAATAAAATATTTCAACTATATTATACTAATTAAATTGATTTTTAAGAAATAAATTGATAAAACAATTTTTTTTAATAATATATATATTCTTGTTTCATTTAATAAAATATTTACAATGAGATAACACAATCATCAATTTGATTAATTATATTTATTATATCCAAAACTTGTATAGTCAATTTCATATGTAAAATAGATCTATTTAATTTTTAAAAATATTAGATTCTAAGATATTTTTAATGAAAAAAAAAAAAAAATTGTTCACGCAAACAAATATTTTCAGACATTAAAAGTAAAAGAAGAAGAACAAATGCATTTGAGAAAAAAAAAAGAAAAAAAAAATGAAAGAAAATAGAATAATTCTTTATAGGTGGGTTTTTTCCTTTTGCACAACTCTAGTTTCTTTGTAGTAATTACTTTTGTTTTTAGTATTTTCTTTTTATTTAACTTTAAATGAATTGTTGTGATGCTTTTAATTTTTTATTCATGAGATTAGAATTCAATTAATTTAATTTATTTATTTATTTTTTATTTTTTAAAAGTGGCTAAGCCACTAAAAATATTGTATTATATTATAACCAATTTTTACAAACCTGGTTCAAAGGAGCATATGAGTAGGAAAGGAACAAGAAGAAAACCTCAGGTTATAGCTTCGTTTAGACAATATATAGTCAAAATTAGAGATACAATATGCCACAAGAGACCAAAAACCACCCCGATTTTACAAAAAGCCCAAACTAGAGGGCTCAAATACAAAATGACACCCACCCACACAACAACCCACCAAAAAGAGGAAAAGACACATTTATACAAAGACAAAGGACCACAAACCAAAACAATTCATCCCACCTCCCCAACATGAGAACTAGAGTTGGCTTCAAAATAGGGTGAAGGAAGTAGATGAACCAATAAAACTTCACCTTTGACTTCAGAGATGCAATAGAAACTTTGTTAATAGACCTTGTAGCCATATCAAATAAGAAATGTTGTGCTAAGAAAAGGTTTACCCCCGCAGCCAAAACCACAGGAGAAAGCTTGTTAATATGTTGATTGCACAATAAGTGGAGGCCATATAAAATGTGACCCTACACAAAATGCCAATACAACACAAAGCCACAACCGAACGATGCTCCATATATATATTGAAAAGTAATAAAGAGGAGTTAAGCCGACTAACATAGCCCAAGAGATGGACATAATCAGCCGTGGAACCAAATCGAAGGAGCAATATCAGAACATATTTAATATGACAGATGACATGATACACTAGCATGTCCTCTCTATGTAATGCATGTGAAAGGATCTTAAAAATATTGCCACACCAAGAAATGAATGATAGCATATAGAACCCACACTAAGATATGAATGAAAGTCCATCAACAACCAATGAAATGACCACAAAAGCATGGCACCACTCATGCAAGGAATCACATATATGCACTACCCAAGCCACCAACAAAAACCATATAGGATACTAATGATAAAAGTACACAAGTTTCTCAACAGAGGGATAAACCAAAAATCATTATTCCAAAAGGCGCTTTACAATCAACACAACCAAGGGATGCCAATAACCATTAACCCAAAAGACGTCCAAGCCGCCACCAAGAACAAGTAAACATAATGATAACAATGGTACACAGGGAAAAATAGTATTGCAAAGCCACATAAAATGAGCCCACGGTGATCAACAAGGTGCATGCAAGAAACAACACCAGTGAAACTAGTATAAACACCCACAACAATGCAGGAGGTGAAAAAAACATTGAAGAAGCTAGAAAGAGCATTGAAAAGTCTTATTTTAAAAGAGGAAATTCATCCTTGTTGAAAACTTTGAAAGTGATATGTTCATCAATAGCCTTATTTTCCAGAAGATTTGCAATAGAATTTGCTTCCCTATAACAATGAGAAACTGAATAGGAATTAAACCAACTCAACTAATGAAGAACCTTGTCTAACAAGTATTGCAATTACCAAGCATGGATTTTTTGATTTGAGACTACGTAAAAAATAACCATAGAGTCTCCTTCAATGATTAATGAGTAGATTTGAAGAGATCTTGCTAGATCCAAACCCATACTCAAGGCTTCCAATTCAGCCTTATTATTGGTACCTATAGGCAATACCTTACAGGTCACTTTAATAATGTTTGCATTTGAATCTGATATGACAACACCTGGCCGAGAAATACTAGGGTTTCCCCTTGAGGCCCCATCATAATTTAACTTGAAACAATTTACAAGAGGGGGCAACCATTTAGCCTCTTTGTGTGTCAAAGCTTTGTCCACCTTATTTGTAAAAAAACCATGAAAAGGCAAAGATTTGAGCAGAGGCCAATTCTTAATTATAAAGCCATCCTAGTTTGAAAAATATTTTAAGTTTCCAATCTTTTTAAAAATGTAAGATCTTACCACTTCAGAGATTGATGATTCCAAAGCGAGGAGAACTTCCTCTAAAGGAGAACACTTATTTCTAAATATTATGTTGTTTCTTTCATTCCAAATTTTCCATATAATTAAAGGTGGTGTAACTATCCAAAAACAATGAAAGAAGGAAGAGCGATGCAATTGAGGCCATGATTTGAACTGCAAAGATAAAGATGGACCAACCATTGAATACCAACCCAATTTACCAAACACCCAATACTAGCAATGCTTAGCAAATGGACAATGCACAAAGAGGTGGTCCACTAATTCAAGAAAGTAACCACAAAAGACACAAGGAAAGGATGTAACAAGCCCCAATCTATCAAGTCTTTATGTAGTTAAAACCCTACCATTAACCACAACCCAAGAAAAGGCACCTACCTTTGGAAGACAAGCTTCATCCCAAAAGAGTACATGAGGAAGATCAGATTTATTTAAAGAAGCTAAAAGGGAATTATAACCCTCTTTAATAGAATAATTCCCCATCTTTGATTTGGTCCAAATTAAGACATCTTCTTCATCCGAGAAAACAATACACCTTTTGTCCATCTCTCTTTTATAAGCTTCTTTAATAGATAAAGAAATATCAAGATTATCTATAGATTTCCAAGAGGCAACAGAAATGGAGTTAATGATTTCGACATTGAAATAATCCGCCGCCTAAGAACCCCAAAGATTTTTACAAAGGCCCTTTAGATTACCCCATTTTTTGAAAGAATAAATAACTGGATAACCATTCCATACGTCCTCCAAAAAAATTTCTTTCTTGCCATTATATATCAACCAAAAGAGATGGGGAAGGATAACCGATCTACAAGAGGAAATAAAATTCCAAATTGTAGATCCTTTAGGTAGAAGAAGCTTAGAAAAGACTCTCCCTTGGAGTGGAATACAAATACTTGGAAAACATTATTTTCCCCCATCTTGAATGTGGATTTTGCTATAACCTCCAGGTGAGCTTGGCACCTAGAGTAGCATTTTGATACTTGAGATTTATAATTCCAGTTACCCCAAAATCCTTAGGCAGGCAAACCTAGTCCCAAGCAATAAGAGGAAGCTTTTCCTTACCCCCCACATTGTCATTCCATAGGAAATATCACAAAACATATTTCAGATGATTTAAGGTAGTACAAGGTGCCTTTAAAACTGACATTAAATAAATAGGAACAACATTAAGAATTGATTAAACCATTTGGATCTTGCTAGAAAAGGAAAGCCATTTGTGCTTCCATAATAAAATTATTTCTGAAATCAAGTTGCAAATCCTTTCCCAAAAATCACCCAAATTATTTCCACTAAAGAAAGGGATGCCAAGATAAGAGCAAGGAAATGTTCCTATAGAAAAACCCCAAAAATTTATTAACCTGCTTTGAATAAAGTTCAGAACATTCAACAAATTTTTTTTAGATTTAGCTAGATTGATTCTTTGGCCTAAAGCCAAGGAGAAATCAATTATTACACTTTTTATTGCCTTGGATTCAGGAATAGAGGCATGGCCAAAAAGTAGGGTGTCATCAGCAAAGAGGCCATGAGTATGATTATATTGCATATTTGGAATTTGAATTCCTTTCTAGATGTTTAAAAGATTTTCCCTTTTAATTTCCCTACTTAAACCTTCAGCCATAAGTATGAAGAGAAAAGGTGATAATGGATCACCCTGTCTTACTCCCCTAGAAGAAGAGAAAAAACCACAAGAAGAACTATTTATCAAAACTAAGAACCTTGTTGAGGAGATGCATGAGTGTATCCACTTAACCCACCTTTCAGAAAAACCCAATTTGTGCAAAACAACAAGAAGAAAGACCAAATTAACCCTATCATAAGATTCCATCATGTCTAATTTTAGAATGATGGCAGGGATCTTATGAACCTTTATGGAGTACAAAATTTCATGGGCCACAATTGCTCCTTCAGTGGTTTCCCTCCTAGGAATGAATCCACCTTGCTCTTTGGATATAATAAAAGGAATGATCTTGGCAAGATGAATAGAGATGGCTTTTGTGAAGATTTTATAGATAGTGTTACACAATGAAATAGGTCTGAAATCAGCAAAAGTGCTAGGGGAAACCACTTTTGGAATGATTGCAATAAATGTATTATTGAGTTCTTTAAGAATTGTCCTATTGCACCTAGCTTCTTCCAAAGCCCTCCAAACATCTTCACCAATAAAATCTCAATACTTTTGAAAGAAAATGGTAGAGAACCCATCTAGGCCCAATGCTTTCTTAGGAGACATGACAAAAATAGTAGATTTCACTTCCTCAAGAGAAAAGGGTGCCATTAGCAAATCATTATCATTGTGAGAAACAACAAAGGGAATAGCATCTAAGAGTGACTTATTAATTGAAATCGGTTCAACAGTAAGTAAATTCTTGAAAAATAGATGGATTCTTTTGCAATTTCTTTTTCATCCTCTAAGAGCAAACCATCCTTGTTTTTTATTGAAGTACTTATGTTTCTATGTCTTTTAATTTTTGCATAAGCATGATTTTTTTTTGTATTTCTATCCCCTTCTAAAAGCCAAGTGTCCCTAGACTTTTGTCTCCAATAACACTCTTCCCGACGAAGTACTTCCTCAAAATCAGAAAGCAAGGATTTCTACAGCTCATATGAAACAAAATTCATTCCATTTAATATAATAAACTCTTTTAAATCTTCAATCTCTTTTTGAAGTCTTTTTTTTCTAAAAAATATTTTTAAAATTCTCCTAATTCCTCTCTTTAATTTTCCCTTTTAAAAATTTCAACTTCTTGGTCATCTAATACATACGAGACCCAGGGAAGAAGGGAGTGTTTTTCCACCAATATTTAATAAAGGGAATAAAAGAAATATCCCTAAACCACATAGGTTCAAATTTGAAGGGAACCCTATTAGGGGCCCAATTTCCAATGATATTGAAAGATAAAGGAAAATGATTAGACCTAGGGAGACCAAGAATCATAGAGAACACATCTAAATCTGATTCCAACCAACCTAAAGATAATAGAAAGTGATCAAGTCTTTCGACAATTTGGAAAAAATCCTTTCTTTTATTAGTCCAGGTAAAGGTTCTGTTTTGAGGCTTACAATCAAATAAATTATTACCAATAACAAAAATTTTAAAGTCTTCCATTACCCTCCTTTTTGGAATTATACCCCCAAACTTTTTTGAGGAATCAATAATCGCATTAAAATCACCACCAATCACAACCAAGGAATCAGACAATACTTGAAGAATTGAAGATGTAGAGCACCACAAATGTTGTTTACTATTGTTGTGAATAATTGTCTTGTACTAGCTTATTCATTCACTAGGTAATTAGGGGACATATTCACATGGTTAAGTTTACTTAGGTAAAAGATTCTTTCTAGAAGTCTTAGTTGGCTTATCTAGAACTTATCTTATCTAGCTAGGATGCATCATTTCCTAGGTGATTAGGTTGTTGGTTGTCTCATGTCATAAGATCATGACATTTGTCAACATCATGTTCATTCCTACATTTCAACCTTGCCCATATAAGCAAGGTATCTCATGTACATTGTATTCAAGCTAATATCAAGCAATTCAGCCATTAATCAATCTTGCATTGTGAAGCAAGCATTCTTGCCATTCTCTCTCTTGTGGAAGTGGTTTTGGTCGCAACTGATCTTGGGGGTGTTGAGGAGTCACCATCAACTCCTACATGGTATCAGAGCACTCCAGGTGTTGTAGATTCCTTCCCAGATCTGAGGGTGATATTTTGTCTTGAAGATTTTTGCTGGGTGCAGATTGAGGTTTCAATAACCTCACGGTTGAGTTCAGAAGGCTCCGCAGACGAATTTTGACTATAAATTCGCCTATATTGGGTAAAGTTGTTTTTGAGGCAAAAAATTTTTTTGCTGGAATAACTCCCTGTGTGGTACGATTTTCATATTTTCGCAAAAAAAAATTCAGTAAATTTTTTTCTGTAGTATTTTGTAAAAATTTGGGGCAAAATTTTGTATTTATCGAGCATTTATTCTCAAAATATTATCGGGGTTTAAATAAAAGTCTGCAGCATATTTTATATTCTGGGCAATTTAAATTTTTTTCGGCATAGTCTATAACCCTCCCGTACTAGTGAAGGTCGACATACCCTGGCAGAATCTGGAGAGTACCGGTCAGATCCGTAGCCAGCGGAGTTATCATTCACGGCGTCATTTGTACCTTACGTCAGTCAATCCATCACATTGTGGTTGGGTACGCTTCATTGAATGCGGGTCCTTCATCACCGGAGGTGTATATTTCGTATGGTTTGCGGCTCACAGTTCGTTGGTAGATCGGCATCATCTGTACAAAGTACGAGCTCCTTTCTACAGATTTGCGTCGCCGTCCATTGTCACATGTCACATAGCTTAATCGGCGGACAAATTTGTGCCTTTAAGTGGACGTGTAGCGGCCGGGCGGGTACCGTCCTCCACGTAAAATCGTCGGTCTCCAAATCGGCAGGCGATTACATCGTCAGTGCGTGTCACTATCAACTCGGCGTACGTTGTCAGACTACCATCAGCGGTCGTCGGCTCATTCATTACAGTGGTCGCTGCCATCACCGGAATTCCTGATCTCTTGCCCACGGTTCAATCAAATCCCATCCGTGGAAAGATCATTAATATTATGTCGGTCTCAAATCATTGCTGGTCTACGTCGGTCACCCATTGGAGGGCATCGTACCTGCACATCATCTGCGGGTAATTTATATATATTTAAAGCTTTGTTTTATATTTTATTGCCGACCATAGTTTGTAAATGTCGACGGGTTTATTGTATTTGGCCAATAGTGAATAGTGGGTGTGTTTTATTTTGCTTTGTTTGGCGGTGAGGTCATATGAGTGGCCATGTTTTAGCCCCGGAGAGCCCAATTTTTGCACCTATTTAGTGTTGCACTGTCCTGATTTTGCCCCCATAGTGCCTTTTTATAGGCCTTTTTTTCATTTTTTTCATAACTTTTGCATACGGAGGAAAAATTCTTCAAACAAAATATCGTCGGAAAGGTGAAGACCTGAATTTTTCAGTGGTGTAGATATTTTGTAGAGATTTTGCAGTTTTGTGCCTCTTTTCCCAGGTTGAAGCCCGATCATCATTTTCTGCTTCCGAGCTCATATCTTTGTGCTCCGATCTCTGATTTTCTCCAAATTTGTGGCATTGGAAAGGTATTCGAGAGCACTTCAGATCTTATCATGCATATTTTGCAGAATTGTTTCCAGATTTTCATATTTTTAGTTTGTAGCTGATTTGATAGTTTGGGATTCCTTGTTGTAAATTTGCAAAAAAAGTGCAAATTTTGTTGGGACAAAGGGGTTGATATCTTGTATTGTGAGGGAAATTTGTTGTTCTCCTCTTGTAATATCTCATTGTATCATGGATTTGACAAAATTTGTACTTCTAACTCCATATAACTATCATGAGTGGAAATCTCAAATGGAGTTGTTATTGTTAAAATCAAAGTTGCAACGAATCACATTTGGTCAAGATCCAGAACCACAGGGAGCAAAAGAGAAAAGAAAATGGCTTGATAGAAGGGATGAAGCTCTTGGTACTTTGAAGTTGTCCATTTCTCTAGATCTTAGATATCATGTTGCATCTTGCACTCATCCTAATGAAGCTTGGAATACTTTAGAGAGTCTCTTTGGTAAGCCAGATAAGATGAGGAAATTTAAGTTGGAGAATGAACTCATGGGTCTTAATCCTTCAGATTTTGACAATGTCCAAGACTTTTTCTCTAAGCTCAATTCTCTTAGATTGTAGTTATCTAATTGTGGGGTAACTAAAGAGGATGAACAGTTGATACTTTCTATTCTTGCTAAGCTTGGTCCTGATTATTCAGTTTTTGTTTCTACCTTCTATGCTACAATGGATGCTCTTGGCACTACATACAAAATGCCTTCTCTTGATGAATTTGCAGCTCAACTCACAAGGGAACAAGCAAAGTTGGTACACATGGGCACATTGAAGTCTTCTAGATCTCATGCTCTTGTTGCAAAAGAGACAAAGGATTCAAGTGGCATAGGTAAGAAGCAGAACAAGGCACCCAAGTCTAATGAGCAAGGTAAAGATTCTCCTTCACATAGCACTCCTGAGTCCACATCCTCTTCTAAAGAGGAATCACCTAAAAAGAAGTTCAAAATGTGCATATTGTAAAAGATTAGGACATGATGAGCATAGATGTTATAATAAGAAGATTGATAATTTGACACCTTCTTGAAAGAATAACGTTAGCTGCCACCTCATAGGTATACAGTACTGCTAACATCTCAATCGTGACTCCATCATCATGTCTAAGTCACGGGACACGAGGATCTACTTCTGGGCTACACAAGATGAAAGGACAAGCACTATTGGCCTCTGCAAGTCCTGAATCTCATAGATGGCTTCTTGATTTAGGGGCATCTCATCATATGGCATCTTCTATGGACATGTTCTCTTCTTTTGAGCCTTGTAATTCACGTCATATATTGATGGGTAACAATACATATATGAAGGTAAGTGGGAAGGGTTCTATTGATATGGGGGAAGGGAGCTTCAATGATGTACTTTTTGTTCCTTCCTTGTCCACTAATCTCCTTTCTGTTACCAAATTACTCATGATTGCGAGAGTAAACAGTTGAGTTCACTCCGGATAGGAATTGTACATAAAGGACTTGGAGACTAGGGATAATGACCTTTAATGGGATGGTTGATCGATATATTCATTTTCATTTTTCTTGAGAAGATGATAATGTTGCTATCCACTCCGGCTGGTATGAACCATATTAGTGAGGAGAAGTTTGGTCATCTACACCTTGGTATTTTAGAGACGATTGTTGAAACCTACTCCTCACCTCCTGCTCGCCGACCGTTAATTGTTCCTAACCCGGCCGGGGATGATCAAAAAGTTTTCAGATCTTGCTTTATGGGATGAATATTTGAGAGGGATTTCTAAATTGTTCATGGAGTCTCATACTGCAGATTTGGAGGACACACTTGAGGGGATTTCTCTCCTCTTTGATGACAGTTTCAGTACAACTGTTATCCCATCTTCTTTGTCTTTGGAGATTGACATTCATGAGTCTCCTCCATCACTTGATTTGTCATGTTTCTTGGTTCAGTTTGACCATGATTCTGTTGTGGCTCATTCAAGCTTGGAGGATCTTCATCAGTTTTCAGAGGCATACATGAGCATTCATGCTTCTTCCTTTCAGTTGAACATGGAGTGGCTTCTTCATCAGCTTATGGATTTGTTTCTTCCTAAGGGAAGATGTGTTGCTTGCAGACATTGGGTCATCTTTTGTTTTCAGGCATTCTTCATCGGCATTGGAGCTTCTTCATCATGAGGGGATATCTTGTCTCTCTCTTTCCTCTTATGGGGATATTTGATTGTATATACATGATGCATGTTGTTCTTGAGGGGGTATATTGAGTCCTCCATACATCATGTTTGTTTGTTTTATTTTATCTCTTTTGGAGAGGAGTTTTGTCCCACTGGGTTTTCTCCTTTTCTCCACTTGTGAGATATTTTTTGCATTTGCATTGTAAATGGGTACCTAACATGGCCTAGTAGCCAGGACCCATGGTCATAGTCTTTGCACAGTTTGCATAATAATCTTCTCCCTAAGTTCCACTTAAGGGGGGGTGTTGGTGTGAATAATTTTCCTTAACTATTATTCATTCACTAGGTGGGGACATGCCACAGCAGACAAGTTTACTTGGGTAAAAGATTCCTTCTAGAAGTCTTAGTTGGCTTTTCTAGAACTTATCTTATATAGCTAGGATGCATCATTTCCTAGGTGATTAGGTTGTTGGTTGTCTCATGTCATAAGATCATGACATTTTTCAACATCATGTTCACTACTACATTTCAACCTTGCCCATATAAGCAAGGCATATCATGTACATTATTCAAGCTTAATCAAGCAATAGCAATTCAGCCATTAATCAATCTTGCATTGAGCAAACTTTCTTGTATTCTCTCTCTTGTGGAAATGGTTTTGGTAGCAACTGATCTTGGGGTGTTGGGGTACCATCAACTCCCCATTTGCAATTTACTAGAAATAGGTCGATATATATTGAAGAGCCAAAATTTAATATCCGAGAATTTACTTTTGACAAGAACAAGTCCCCAATTGGAAAAGGAGTAGATTACCTTTAAATCCACTATATTCTCATTCCATAGAACATCTAAACCCCCAAAGGCACCTGAGGTTGATTGAGAAAAAAATTTCCAAGAGATCCATTTCGAAAAAAGAGATTCAGTAGAGCTAGAATTTAGCTTGGTCTCTTACAAAAGAGCAATATCAAAATTTTCTAAATCTAACTAATGCCTAATTAGTTGCCTCTTGTTAGGGGCATTTAAGCCCCTAACATTCCAAGATAATACCTTCATTGCTCTCGAGGGGAGGAAACCTCTCCCCTCATTCCCTGAGTTTTTATTTGGGAAGGAATCCCAGTAGTAAACTCCAACTGTAAGTTTTGTTTAGTAGCACCTGATCTTGTCATTGGAGGACTAGATGTCCTCTTTTTTTTGCAGGGGAGATTAAAGTGGTTTGAATACTAGCATCAATCTCAACTTGAGTTTTCATGTCTTTGGTTTACGCCCTCTTTTTGAAGGTGAAGAAAGGGGTAAAGAAGGAGATAATGGAGACTGAGAGATAGGTAAGGAACCTTTTGAAAGTGGGCTTATGACCATGTTTTCCTCACCACCTAATTACAATGGATTAACAGAGGATATTACCTGAAAAGAATCATGTGAAGTTGGGATAGAAAACTCTTTTTCAATTTGAGATAAGTCATTCTCAATAGCTAAGATAACTTTTTGTTGAATGTCTTCATTGAAATTAACCTTAGAGTCCCTGATTATCTTCTGAATTTTATCAATTAACTGTTGATCCATTGAAAAGTGATTTGGAGATTTACATTTAGTATCTGAAGTAGCAAGTAATCTTGGAAAATCTGAACTTGATTGTGTTTTCCCTTCCAAAACCAAAGGCTCAACCAGATCTTGGTACCATTTTTCTGAGAGACCAAAAATTTTCTTGGGAGAGGAAATCAAGTCCTTTGAATGATTAACCTTAACCAAATTTTTCTCCCCTTGGTTAGGCATGGGTACTTACACAAAAGTAAGTGATTTTTGTCCAAATGTACCCAATAGCTCACTTGGAGGAGTCTGTACTAAGGTTTGTACATTTTCCCCCAAAGAAACCCCTTGAATTACTTTAGGAGTTACTACCACAAAAGGAGACTTATTTGAGGGACCGGTTTTCCCTTTAGGAAAAGACCCCCTATTAGGACTTAAGGTCCCCAGGTTTTCCTTTGATAAAGTCGTATATGTAGTGTAGCCCCTCAAGAAATTTATATTCTTGGTTCTACAACATCTTCTTAAGGGAGAGGATCTTGGACTTTTCACTGGAATCGACACCTTAGAAGAAAGCAATTTACCATAAAACCCAAGAATAAAGCCAACCACATTTTCTAAGGATATAATCTCAAAAGTATTTTGAATAAAAACCCTCTTACCATATTGAATATATTCCTCAACATTTTGAGATTTAGTAGATTTAAACAAATTTTCTAATAGCCCTTTGTCTTGGTGAAATAGTTTTACAAGCAACTTAACCTAAATATCCATAACTACAGTTAGCTTTTTTGCCGAAGAGATAGGCATCACAACTAAAGAAGGAGATGGTACTCCTCGTTTCTCTAAGCATAACTCTGAATTGTCTATATGATTTGGAAATTTTTTCCCAAAAAAATGATCTTTTATGATAGAACTAATATTAACTTTAGAAGCAATGCCATTTTTGGCAAGATTTAAAGGAGAAACACCCTTAGAGCCCAAGTTATCCTTAGAATGACCACAAACATTTGACATGGACAATTTAATCCGTTTGAACAGAAGGGTGTCTAAAACAACTAAAGCTTTTTGAAACCAGTTTGAATCTTCAATTATAGGTTGCCGCCAAATTCCATCCAAACATTTAATGTTACAACATCTAGGAAGATTCTTATTTGGATCTATTAAAACACATATTCTTACATTAAAAATGTTATTAATAATTAAGGAGTCTAATAGAATAAATTTTCCCAAAAGAGTTCCTAATTGACACAAGAATTTCAGGATCTATGAATTCTAAGGGGATGCCAGGCATTGCAAACCAAACAGGAAGCACTAGAGACAAGTTTAAATTAGGCTTAAAGAATGGACGCCATGGAAAAATGAGAACCATATTCCTCCCAAACCAGATAAAATTACTTTCAATCACTTTTTTTTTTGCCTCAATTGAATCCATAATCAAAACGAAGGTATTTGCAAAAATTACCTAAAAATATAATGTACCAAACTAATGTGCATGAACCCACTTGTGCAACTTTGAAAGAAACATACCTTCACCCCAAACTTGAAGGATTACTGTGTATTTGAATAGATCTTGACATTTTTTATTGAAAGGATTTTTCTCTGTATTCACCAAGGGAACTGGAAGCCACACTTTCTCCTTAGGGTTTGCAACAAAAGCTTCCCCCACCGCCTTAATCTCACTAGTGTTTGAGCTATTAGGCTCTTTGAGTACACAAGATTCCTCAGGGTTCACAGATCCAAAGCCATCCTGAGATTCCGTAGGGTTCCCAAACCCAAAATCAACACGCACCATATTTTCCTTAGTTGCAACAACCTTATCCCCAGGGGCCTCAAGGGATGGATGAGAACAATCCCTAGGAGCCACAAGATTTGGCAATGGTGACTTCTTTTTTTCAGGACAAAAGACTTGCCTTGAGCCTACTGATTTTGCAAATGGAGCATGCCCTAAATTGGCTTTTCCAAAACTCTTCTCCAGAGGTTCATTTCTTCTCCAATCTTCCCTGACCCCAACATTACCCATTTCCAGAAACTGAGCCAGAGGCAGAATCTTGCTGCCCTGAAGAAATAGCATGCTTTTTATCCAATGGAACCCTAACGGAATCTGCAGCACCATAAGCCTTTTCATTAAAATCATTTTTCCTTGTAACCAGATTAGGGTTTGAAAATTTTCTAAAATACTCCGACCTTGGGTAATATTCATGCTTATTTCCATGAAGATTTTTGTCATTTTCCCTGGGAGCCATATCTACCCATTTCCCTTCATGAAAAAACCACTGTAGAATGTTCCCTGAAGTTGCTTCATTTACTTTGCTTATAGACGCATCAACCCAAATACCTCCCCGAAAAACCCATTGCAAAATATGCTAGGACAAAATTTTTACCCCAGGCAGCGGGGGATCTCTCAGGGCCTCATCACCCCAACGCCCAACACCCTCTATCTGAAACCCCTACTTCCCTCCCAACACTTCTCGCTCCTCCATCATCAACCCTTCCTTAAAAATTATCTTATATCAACCATCTCTATTATTAATGCAGTAGAAATTATTCTTTTTGCTGTTTAATTTTAGAATATTGCTGTTTAATTTTAGAATATAGAATGATTTGTGTGCAAACAAAAAATAAATAGAATCCAAAGATTGCTTTTATTATTAGATTATTGTTCTTGATTTATTTTAGAATTGTAATTAATAATTGTGAAATTATTTTAAAATAAATAATTAGTTGAATTGTATTAGTCAATTTCATATATAAAATAAATCTATTTAACTTAAAAAAATTCTTTTAAGATTTATTTAATAGAAAATTAAAAAGAAATTGTACATGCATTTCTTTAAAATTGGAATTGTTTGTACATGCATTCATTTAAATTTGATCACTATAAAAAATAATTAGCACAAATGATAGAAAAATCGATCCAATAAATTCTTTATTCATAGTAGAAGAATGTCCCTACATAATTAACAAAATTAGATTCAATTAAACTAGCAATCACATGCACAGTCATGCAACGATTAGCCGATAGGGATCCTCTACGTATGGGTATTTAGTGGGGATGGTGGAAGAAACTTGTTTTTCTAATGCAATGTAAAGTATAAATATTGAGAATTCTTTCCAATTGTTTGGATGAGTCAAAAAAGGGAAAGCATGTTAATAATTGAATATGGAATATCGCGAGCTTAGTATATAGTAGGAGGTGAACGAGGATAAGATTTGTCGAGCACATTGTAGTGAACAAAGATGTTTGAAAATCAATTTATGTATTTATATGAATAATTAGATGGATAGATCAATTAAAGTAAAGCTATGTCTACAATATAAATTTGACTTACATTATTTGAAAATTTTGTAAAACATTTAACTTTGGTGTAGAAATTATTTTATACCTCTACATTTAATTGGAGCATTGTATAACATTTTAAACCCCATGTTATATCATCTTCATTATTTGCAATCTTAATTTTAGGTATGAAATAATTGTATATGTATTTTAGTCTTATAGTTGTTACGCTTAGATGTACATCTATATTTTATGTTTTTGTCTTGGTTAATCAATAATTGATTAATTATTATTTAATTATCTTAAGATAAGGCAATGCATTGCAAGACTAGCAACCATTTGGATAAAAGAGGAAATTGATCTTTGATATTTTTGTCTAGGTTAATGAATGAATTGATTGAGTATTATTTATCTTTAGATAACACAATGCATGGGACATTATTGAATAAAAGAGTATTCTTTTAAAAATTCATACATTTATTTGAATATTAGTTATAATGCTCATCACAAATGTTTTTTTTGAAAAAAGAAACATGTTATAAGTAATATGCACTAAATAATTTTGGGAATAAAACATTTTTTTGTGGTTGTGATTTATGGGTTAGAAGAAGAATGCAATGAAATGACACAGATATTTTGCATTGTTAGAATAATTGAATTAGAAGGTATGCCTTATTTTGAGGCAACATTAGAAACATATAATTGTATAGTATGACATGAGAAACATATTTTTTCTTCCTTATGACTTGCTCTAACATGAAAAACATGTTATTATAGAGTATTTCTATTGAAGCTAAATTCACACAACAATTTGTGTACACATAAATCTATGTAACAATAACTATATGGCGTTAAAAGTAAAACCATAAAAGCAACGTTCGTTTTCCTCCCTCCCATATTGGCATCACGAAGCCCCATGGACTCTATCCAAACCTCTTAGCAAAAAAATGATGAAACGACCATGGGATATTTCATGGAGTTTCATCATACATTACACAATAAAAGACTTGGGAAAACACTGGTGTTTTTATATATAATATCCGGGTAAAAGAACAATATTGTGTCACACTTTATAAAGGAATATACCAACAACAACAAAAAATCTTGAACTTCAACCACATGAAAGTGGTCTTTATGTTTTGAATTTCAAAATGATGTAAACTAATGAATGTATAACTTTTGATGAAGTTTGTTCCTTTAATTTTTTAGATTTAAAAAAAATTTGTTTTCATTACTTTTTTATCAATTTAAGAACAGATTTTGGAATGCTGATTTTTTTTTCAAAAAGTAACTTCACGGGTCGGGCCGTCAAGAAATAAATTAAAAAAAACTTCATTTCTCCCTATTTTTTTGTCCAAATAGGTAACTTTAATATCTTGTGCATGGAAAAAAGAAATCAAATTTTAATGTATATTTTTCTCATAATAACGTTTTAAATTCAAACTTGTCAGAATTCGACAGTTTTCACGGGTCGTCAACTATTGTCTATTTTTTAATCATTTAAAAAAAAATTATACCCTTTTGAAGAAGACTCTCTCCTATTGTTCCCCATATAACTTTTTAAAAATTTAAATATGTTTCTCTTCTTTTTTTAAATTTCAATCAACCTCTTTTTCTTTAACAACCTACTTGCATTATTTTAAAAATAAAATATTAAAACTTCTCAAAATATTAAAAAATTACATATTCGGATTCACCACTCCGAGATCTACAAAAGGGTATTTTTCTTTTTGTTTAAAAACATCATTCTAACTAAAGTTGAAAGTTTCAGAAAATTCTAAAAAAAGTTGAGTTGGCCACCAACTAGGATGCCACATAGACAATTTCTATAGAAACAGTTTCTATCGAAACCCTTTCTATAGAAACCTCGCACATTAAAAAATCGGATTTCAAAGCCAATTTCAAAGTGGGAAAAGGAAAATTTTATTTTTTTGGGATTCGGCTGAAACTTGTGTGCCACATAATAGGCTACGTGGTTTCGGCCAAAACCTATTCGGCCGAAACCTTTCTAACTTAAATATTTCACTCGAACAATTTTTTGCCAAAGTGTGACCTGCAACTTTGTTCTTTACTGTCCCCGATATTGTTTCTTTGATGTCGTAACTTTAAGGGAAAGAGGTATGCTGGTTTTTGAATCCTCTTACATGCTTAAACCTAGTTTCTGTAAATGAAATAGAAGGGTATGTTAGTGCACAAGCAAGGAAAATAAAAAAGGAACAATAAAAAAATGAGTAAGTATATGGGTAAAATTAATATATACAATGTGAAGCTAAAAGTAATGAACAATTTTGACAATTAGGTAACCAAGTCTGTCTATTGAGAGTGGGGAAGTTTTTGTACTTACACTGTTGATTGTGTTTAAAAAGGGCAAGTTGCATTGCATCGAGTAGTAGGAGCATCAAAGAATTTGAAATAGACAGTGCATAATACACTAATATTCTTGAATGCCTATTATATCTATGCAACAATATAAAGGAAGTAATATACATTTACAATAAAAGAGGTTAGCACTAATTTTTGTAAATAGAAAGAGATAAAATGGAACATTTTGAATACATGGAATGTTGGTAAAGAATTGTCTATAAGTAATCTATTGGAGAAGTTGAAAAGAGAGTTGTGGAAACAATAACATATGCAATGGTTAGAGTAGAGTATGTTTTTTGTAGACAACTATATGTGAGAATTTTTGTGTCCATGTATACAAGCAACAATAAATATGTGAAGGTGGAAGGTAAAAGCATTAAACCCATGGTCATTTTCCTCCTTACTATATTGGCATCGTGAAGCCTCACAGGATCTAACCAAACCCCCGAGCAAGAAACACAAGTGAGGTCCATGGAAAATTTCATGGACTCTCATCATATGTCACAAAATAACAATGTTCACAAAACAGATGTTTTCAACCAAGATATATAACATTGTAGTTTTTTTTTTTGTTGTGAGAAGTTGACAAAAACATGTTTATCGATAAAGAATTGGCATCATCGGATTTGAAGATGGTTGGAGGAACATGCATAGATGCAGTATATAGAAGTGTGTATAATAACTAAAAAGGTGCATCTAACTTCAAATACATAATACCAGTATAGTTTTTTTTTTGCAAGTGGTTGTATTTGCATTACATGGCTATTTAATGTATATGCAAAAAAGTGTTTGCGAAACATGGTAACATCTAACAACCAATAACCAAAAAGGAAAAAATTGTAGTCATGCACAAAAAGAAAAGCAGGGAAACCATGACATTGTAAAAGGTTTAGTTCAATGGAGCAACATACACCACTACCATGTGCTTCTGGGGATAAACAATGTGATGCAATCAACAAATTATTTGTCCTCTTAGAAGCACATGACTGTGGTGTTCGGTTGTCATCCATAATTATGTAAACCCATGCTCATTTTCCGCCCAACCATATTGGCATCATGAAGCCTCATGGACTCTAGCCAAACCCCCGAGCAAAAAAAGCAGGTAAGGTCTATGCCACTGAATAGAAAATTTGGGAAAGGTATACATATACATATACAGATACATATACATATACATATACATACATATATAGACATATACATACATATACATATATACACATATACATACATGTACATATATTATTTTAGGTTGAATTCTCATTGGAGGGTTTGAACATAGATGTGCTCCAAAATGTGCAAGAAAATATATTGATTAAGTTGTATTGTTGAAAGAGCCATTGTGATCTTCATTGAAGAGAAGACTATAGTAAAAAATGTCACTGGCTATTGACTCTTATATGTGCCCATGTTTCGCAAACATATTTTTGCATACACATCTTAGGCATGGAATGTAGATAAAGTCATTTTGCATGGGTATTTTGCATAGATGATTAATTTATTATTCATGTATTCTTCTTATATG
>VDFB02281492.1:416231901-416248409 GCA_007258455.2 Sequoia sempervirens
GGTGGATATAAATATTGAAAGTAGTAGAAGAGCTTCTAAGAAATGTGGTAGGAGAGAAGAACCTACACTTTTTAAAAATACTAAGAATAAGACTGAGAAGGTTCCGGCTGCAAAGCCTAAAGATGATGAAAAGTGGGAAAAGGTTTATAGTACCTTGAAAGACATAAATCAAACTATTGCTAAGCAAGAGAAGGGTATGGGAAATGAAAGGAAACCTTATAATAAAAATTATAGGCTACCTAGATTGCAAAATTATCCTTACAATACAAATTAGAAAGATAGAAAACCAATCTTTCCTAGCCAAAAGCTTAAAAATGATCAACATACGCCAGACCCCTTGTAGAAAAATTTAGTGAATCTAGTAGCAAATAGACCATGGTGTGAAGTGTGTGAACATCCACATGATGAAAATTACTATGGTGTTGCTCAGTTTCTTTTTTTCTGAGGAAGTAGAAGAGGATATTCATGATCAAACATTAGAATATGAGAAAGATGATGTAGGTGTTTGTATGGCTAGATCATATATTGATGAGGCAGAATGTTCCTTTGATGATGAAATACAGGAAGCTGATGTGGATAATCAAAGGAAGAGAAATGAAATGTACCATCAACATGTCTTTTCTGATGAGGAAGGTGATTTTGATCATAATGCTTGCAATACAGAGTATGTTGAAGGTTCAGTATCCTTAAGGAGACCATCAGAAGAAGAGATTGCAAGATTGACTGAGGAAATGGTTGCTCAAATGAGAAGTTCACTTCAACTGAGAAATAGAACTGTGGGTGGTGAGCATGGTAAACCTACTGGCTTGTTTATTAAAGAGAAAAAGGATAAAAACAAAGGTGTTAAGGTTGATAACAAAAAGGATGTTGTAAAAGTCAAAGAAGTTAAGAATGATAAGGTTTGGACAAAAAAGAATGAAACCCCAAAGCTTAAGGAAGATATGACTTTGTCACTAGTAAAGACCAAGGTGATTACAAAGGTAGCTAAACCTGTTGTAGAGGATAAGAAACAAAAGAAGCTAGGAGGAAGTAATCAACCAGAGAAAAAGGAAAATGATGAAGGTATGATGTCTAATTTTGCTAAATATACACTTGTAGATATGTTTCATGTGCTTTCTCAAGTTAAAGTAACTGTGCCTCTACTAGAAATGATGAGAATAAATGAACACAAAGAAAAAACAATAGCCTTGATCATAGATGTTGCTGGTAATAAGACTAAACAAGGAAGTGGTAAAGAAGCAAAGGATGAAGAAAAAGAAAAGGAGGTGGAGGGAATTGTGTCACAAATTCCCCCTATGTATTTAGGAAATTCTATTAACATGCGCCTTGGAAATAAAACCCCTTTTTTCTTAAGTGTGGTTATAAATGGAGAAAATTTAAGGAATTGTATGATAGATTCAAGGGTATCAAATAATGTTATGCCAGTAAAAATAATGGAGGCAATGTGCTTGATAGTAAATACTGCTCAAGGTAAATGTTATGCTATGGATTCAGGAGAAGTGCCAGTTATTGGAACTATCAGAGCATTGCCTTATAAATTGACTCAGTACCCTGACAAGGATTTAGTCATGACTGTATTAGTTGTAGACATCCCACCTCATTTTGGAATGCTTTTGTCAAGAAAATGGAGTGCATCAATGGGGGGTAACATGCAATGCAATTTTTCATTTGCTACTTTCTCCATTGATGGTAAGGATGTCAAAGTTGAAAGAGAATCAAAAGTACCTCATATGATTGAGCATGGCCTGATTGAGAATATGACATGTTTTATTGATAGTGGTATAGATGAATTTAGGGTTGAGGAATTCCCTAGAAATTGTGATAAGCCTACTGCATTGATTGATATAGAAATAAAACTATGTATTTTGATGGTGCAAGTTCAAAGGAAGGCTCTGGTGCAGGTGTTTTGTTATGATCACTAAGTGGAAAGACATTCAGGTTTTCTTTCACTATGTTATTTGAATGCACCAATAATGTGGTAGAGTATGAAACCTTGTTATTAGGGTTAATATTGGCTAAAAAAAATGGGATCAAGAAGCTCAAGGCAATTTGGGATTTTGAGCTTGTGGTCTCCCAAGTTAGATCCAAGTTTGTATCAAAAAACAAGAGGTTGAAACAGTATGGGAATGTTGTTTGGGATGAAATGGAGAGCTTTGATGCATTTGGCATAGGATGGATGGAGAGAGGTCAAAACAAAGTGGCAAACTTATTAGCCAACATTGCATTAAAACCAAATGATATGACTTATGCTGGAATTTCAAAGGTTGAGGTGCAAACTAGGCCATCCATCCTTGATAATATACAAAATAAGAATTTTTTTGATAATGATGATGATATATTGAGGTTTTTGAATTGTGTGGGAGAGTATGAAAATCAGGAAATTGACTTTGGAGCTTTCGTTGAAAATTTTGATGGTAAGGATACTATATTTGGAAATGTTGTCATTCAATTAAAGACAAACACAATTCCCAAGGGTCTAGTTGTACTAGAAATAGTGTTTGATAATCAAGCTAAGACAAAGGCTAATCATACAGTTTCTCATCCCAATGACTTGGAAAAGATAAATCTTGGAATAGAAGCATCCCCAAAGAAGGTGTATATTGGAAAGAAAAATTCACCAAAGGTGAGAAGGATGCTAATTGACTTATTAAGGAAGTTTAGGCATGTGTTTGCATGGTCCTATGATGACCTTAAGGCATACATGGAGGATCTTTTCCAACATGATATTCCTTTGTGTGATGATGCCAATCCATTCAAACAAAAGAAAAGGCCTTTTAATCCCACCTTGGCCCCCATAATGCAAAAAGAATTAATGAAACTAAGGGATGTAGGGATCATCAAGCCAATCAGACATTCATCCTGGGTATCAAACTTGGTACTAGTAAGGAAGAAAAATAGAGACATTAGGTTATGTGTAGATTTCGTAAATTTGAATGTTTCTTCATTAAAAGACAATTATCCAGTACCCAATATGGAAGCCATGTTGCAATGAGTGATAGGCTTTGAATTAATGTCTACGATGGATGGTTTCTCTGGTTACAACCCGCTCATGGTCAAAGACTTTGAGTAGTTTAAGATGACTTTCACTACACCATGGGGAACATATGTTTATGTAAGAATGCCATTTGGTCTAACAAATGTAGGGGCCACTTTTCAAAGAGCCATGGATGTGGTGTTCTCAAATTTCATTAACTTGTTTTTGGTGATCTACCAAGATGACTTGACAACATATTCTAATAAGGAAGCGGATCATTGTAAGCATCTGGAGAAGATATTCATGTTAGATTCTTGGAGTATGGTATAATCCAAAAAAATGTGTGTTTAGAGTACTAGAAGGAAAATTATTGGGACATATAGTTTCCAAGGATGGAGTAAAAATTGATCTAGAAAGGGTAATTGAAATTGATAAAGTTCCACAACCCCAAAGTGTCAAAGGAATACAATCTTTCTTTGGACAAATAAATTTTTTAAGGAGGTTTGTGACAAATTTTGTTGAGATAGTTCACCCTATTTCCAAAATGCTCAAGAAAGGAGCCAAAGTTGAATGGGATAAGGAGTCTGCACAGGCTTTCTAAGCCATTATGCAAGCAATAAAGGAGGCTCATGTGTTAAGAACCCCTAATTTTTCCAAACCTTTATATATTTTATCATTCACTTCTTTCCACACCATTGTAGCTATGTTGTTGCGAAAGAATGCAAAAGGTTTTGAACAACATATAGCCATTTTCAGTAAATCCTTACAAGTTGTAGAACTTAAGTATGATATAAATGAAAAACAAGCATATGCACTAGTAAAAGGAGTAAAATATTTTAGGCCTTATTTGATGGGAGCTATTGTAATTGCATATGTGCCTAGTGTTGTTGTTAAGGACATTTACACACAATAGGAAGTGTCAGGAAGAAGGTGTAGGTAGATAAATAGGATCCAAGAATTCAATATTGAGGTCCAGATTGCTAAACTAGTGAGAGGACAAGGATTGGCCAAGCTCATGGCCCAAAGTAATTTGGAAGCAAATCAGATAAATTTACTAGAAGAGGAAAATGGATCTCACATATGTGATATGGAGCATTATGAATGGTATAGAGATGTGATATATTATTTGCAAAAAATGAAATGTCCTAACAACTTGAGTGAGAATGAGAAAAGAACATTACAGTTACATGCTATCAAATATGTTATCGTAGATGGAAAGCTCTGGTGGAAAAATGGAGAAGGTGTCATGCTGAAGTGTGTTGACCAAGATCAAGCACAGAAACTTCTGAGTGTGATGCATGGTGGAGTTTGTGGAGGACATTATATGGCTAAAATAACTACACATAAGATAATGAGGGCTAGATTTTTGTGGCTTACTATTTTTAAGGATGCACACCAACTAGTGAAGAGATGTGATGCTTGTCAATGTTTCTCTGGTAAGTTAAAGTTTTCTGGTAACTTGCCTCTAAAACCAATTATAGTACAAGCTCCATTCTTGTAGTGGGGTATTGATTTTGTGGGAGAGATAGCATGTAAATCTAGTGGAGGTCACTCATGGATATTGGTGACTACTGATTATTTCACCAAGTGGGTGGAAGTGATTCCAACAAAGAAAGCCACTAGTAAAGTGGTAATTGACTTCCTGATGAGCAACATATTGACTAGATTTGGATGTCTAGAAAGGATTGTATTAGACAATGCAATATTTTTTAGATCTGAGGATTACATAGAGTTTTGTGAGAAGCATGGCATCCAAATTTTTTATTCATCACCATATCACCCACAAGGAAATGGACAAGCAAAATCAAGTAATAAAAGCTTGATAAAGATCATTAAAAGAATCCTAGATCAGAATAAAAGGGCTTGGGATTCTAAGCTGAGATTAGTAGTCTAGGAAGATAGGGTAACTATGAAGAAGGCAATAGGTTGTGCCCCATTTGACTTGGTTTATGGGATAAATGCTAGGTTGCCCCAAAATAATTTAATGGAAATGTATAAGTTTTTCTAGATGTATGATAATGAAATTGATGATGAGATGCAATTGAGAGTGGAAGCTCTTATAGAATTAGATGAAACTAGGAGGGAAGCTCAAAAGAGAAATGCAAAGTTGCAATTGCAAGTAAAGAATTTGTATGAAAAGAGGATAACTGCAAGGAGTTTCAAAGATGGAGATTTTGTTTTAATGTGGAATTCCAAACTTGAAGATAAGGGGAAACATGGGAAATTTAATGCAATCTGGTTGGGTCCATTTTTTATTAATGGTAAGTGGGGTGAAGATTTGTACATCCTCCAAGATATGACAGGGATATTCTTGAACTATTAGTTCATGGAAAGTTCTTGAAGTTATACTTCACTTCAAGTATTCTTTTCCGTGAACAATAGCTTAGATTTGTATATTTTTTAGCTGATATTTTGATATCTCGCTTCATTCCAGTGGAATGAATGTCCCCAACTCGAGCCACTAATGGAACTTCAAATTTTTGCTCCTTATGTTTCACTCAGGCCCTTCCTTATGTCACTGGTCTTTCATGGTGTTGGACATTTCTTAGGGTTGGGGTTTTAGCTTTGTTTGCATGTAAAACCCTTGTGTTTATTTTATGCCTTGGTTGGGTTCTATTTCGTTGTTACTTTTTGAGGGGTTTTAAAACATCTTATGTCCTATCGTTCTATCTAGGATGGGTCCCTTTTGTCTCAGGTATTTTATTTCCTCTTTAGGTTTTATTTTCCTAAGTCTTGGTTCGCCCCATGTTTCATCATTTAAAAATAACTTATGTCATTGTTTACCATTGGCCTAGTGATGTCCCCTTGTCCTTTTAATAAATGTTTTATTTTGCAGAGGGATCAAATTCATGCTACCATTGATCAATTTCCTTTTGATCTTAGTCGTTGGTTGCTATCTCACGATAACCCCACCACACTGATTTGGTTGATCGTGATATCACGAGCAAGCACAACGTTTCCCATCTGGTGAGGCTAATGGGAATAGGTTTGGTTGACTGTCAATCAATTATCATCAAATATCAATGGTTTCCCACCATCATGTGATCGGGAGTTACAAGGTTGTTATTGATCGTGATATCGTAGGTGGGCGCCATGTGTCTCATCTGATGGAGCCGAAGGAATAAAGTAAATATCATGGTACATTAATCCAACCTTAAATACATTAAAAAGCGGGTTACTAAACTACTCTTAAAGTGTACATGTTTTAAATTAACAGATCTGTTATAATCTTGGTGGGAAAGCTACTTGATGGTTAATGATAAGGTTGGTGATTGTGTTCAAAGAACAAGATCGTTGATGTTCAAGATCTATGGTTGCCAACCATTGCATAATCAGAAGTTGTAGGATCTTTACTGGTTGTGATATCACCGGTGACCACCACATGGAATTCCTTGGCAGTATATGGTATGGTGTGTCCCTTATTGATTATGTTAGCTTTTTTTGAAGATGGTCATTCGATGATTTGATCTAATTGAAGGATCGATAAATCTACATCAAATATTTCCACAACAAGGTCAGTGCCTCCTGCTTCTCCAATTGTTTCCACACCAGGGTCTCCCAGTCAAAATCCTTCCCTCACCCCTCCTTTAGAAAAAGTTGATGAAGAAACAAAGTGCTCTGTTGATCCTACAAAGAAGCAGCTCATGCAAAGAATTGATGAATTATAGGCATCTTTGAGGATAAGTGAGGAGGGATCTTTCTCAAGGAAAAAGGAGATTGTTACTACTATCTTGAGGCATTTAAATGAAAGGGTTGATAGTAAGTTACTATCTCTACATTATTTATATTCTTTTTTGTTAGATGCAATAAAGAATATTGATAGGGATCAGGAGGTAGTGATACCATTGATTGAAAATTGGATCCCTAGGGCCAATGATTTGGATGTCATGTATAAGGCCTCAAGGTTTGATACAGATAATCGGCCCCCATCATTAAAGCCTACTCAAGTATTAGTTAAGTCATTGAAATGTTTTTAGACCCTACCAGATGGTTTTAGTAGGAAGATCAGGGAATTGGTGAAGAATTTCAATGATTGGGGTAACACATTGTTACCTAATATAACTGATGAGTATGGGAAAATCAGGTCACTCTAGTAGTGGAAGGATCAAGCAAGTGAGATCATTAATGATCAAATTAGATAAATTTGTGATGACTCAGATTATGATTTTTTGGTGAGATGTATGGATAAAATTATTAGTACTAGCTCATTTTTGGAATCTTTGGAAAGGGATGCAAATCAGGTAGCGGTAAAATACACACCTTATAATGCCAAGGTGAATGAGGTAATTTATTTTGACTGGCCGATTGATGAAGAATACCAAAAATGCGTAACTAAATATTTGACTGAGGAAGAATAAAAGAATGGACTACTAACAGGTGGTAAATCAGATGTTGCGGTTACAACGGCTTCCAGTTTTTCTTTGGTGGAAATCTCGGCATGGGTTTCTTGTGGTTTTTTGTTCTTGCCTCAACTTTTCTGAGTTGGCATGATGAACAAGAATATTCTCTAGGGTGATGGCTATTGTAACAGATTTTTGGAATATCACTAGGTGCTTCAATTGGCTAGTGACATGTGTACTTTTTGGCCCGATGCTCTTTTTCTCCTTCATTTTCTATAAGAAGGATTTCACGGCTACAAGTATGAGTTTTCAAGTTAGATAATTTTGGGTCGAGTATAGGTGAAGTTGCATATCAATTGTAAAGACATATGGTTTTAGAGAAAAATACAATTTAGGTTTTGGGTCATTCTATAATAGGTTTTTAATTCATGAGGATTTAATGTTGTATAACAGTACTAGCATTTGAGTTGAAATGATAAATTCAAACTCATGTCTGTCTACTGTACATGCATATCTAAATTTTGAATAAGATGACTAAGGGTTGTTTCATTCATCTCATCGTTGTGGTGTGTGTGATCCTTATTTTAGCTTTAATTTAAGGAATTAATTAAAATGCTTGAATGGGATTATAGGTAGATATGTTTTGTATAAGGATTTGATAAGTAGTATGGGTTAGAATGCATACCAATGAAATTGTAATGAAATATTGTTAGGGATCCTATATATTATGTATTAAATCTGTCATGAACCTTTAGATGCTTATGAATTTGACTCCTGCAATGGATATATGGCACTGAATCTAAGTCGTACTTATTCGTATAATTCAGTATTTGTTTGTCTTTTCCTAGAGCTTGCTACAAATTGCAAATCAAATGACTATCTCATGTTGTGGATTGTGGATTGTGTTGTAATTATCTCATGCTCCAAATAGTTGATATAATAGATGAATAGCCAATTCTATTCGATATTATCCTATTGTGTTGAGCTATTAAGTGAGATTATTTATTATTATTAATGTTGTTTATAATAATGGTGCAAAGGTTGTAAACACATTAAGGGATCACCCTCCCAGGTCTTGCAGAGCTTGAAATGTAGGAGGCTTTTTAAAGTCCTCGTCAATTGGTATAGGTCCTTCGAGTTGTCCTTGATTGGAATTGGCAATTCCACAGGTAGATTAGAAGACAAACCTATTTTCATTTTAAAAAAACAAAACCAACAGATGGGTCCATTAAAGATTCATCAACTACATGGTGAAAATAGCTATCTTTTGGCATACAAAGATGGGACACCATTTTCTCAAAGAAACCATAATAACAAAATTTGCAAGAAATTGTCCATAGCAACCTATATCTAGTGTCTTTATTTTGAGTTGCTACTCACTACAAGGAATTTGTTTTTTAGGTTGCTTCACATTATATCAGAGAGGATAGAAGTGTGAGAGATTCTTCTAGAAAAATCATCATGAGATTAGATCCAGAGTTCTTTGATATAGTTTTTTGAGTTCCACACATGGAAAATATACAAATTTTTCCATTCAAAAAGCATAGGAGGTTTATAAAAAATAACCTAATAATGATAAACAATTTATAAATTCTCAATGGTTGGAGACTCTCAGACCCACTATCTCTAGATGGCCCAAGGGTCTTCCATGAAGGTATTTCAAGGAATATGTTAGGGATATGATCACTCTTTTGAGTAGGGTGAAAGGTTTACCTGTTTCATTCTATTTCCAAGATTGGATGTATGAATACATCTGAATCATTAAGAGGAGAAAAGCACACACAGATAGGGGAATGCAAAGAAGTGATTAGATTCGTGAGCAGCTCATCAATGTACAAAGCACCTTAAAGTTTTACATGACATCTTACCTAGTATATGTTGTTGTTATGAGATAGTTTCTAGAACTGTCAACTAAAGGAAACAAAAGTTTTGTGCTAGAATATGAGTTCTACTCCTAGATCACCTTGAGAAATAGTATCAATAATTTCAAGAGAGTTAGTGATGCCTTCTTTGCACCTCTTCTTTTTACTTTTGATCCAACTCTTGAGAAGAAAAGAGTGTTAGACGAAGCCTTCAAGGTTTCTAGTAAGTTTGGATGTATCTTCTTATAGTTTCCTACTTTCACATACTTGAGAGTAGGTTGTTACACTAGTGCCCATAAACATTACCTAGATATCATTTCGACAATTGGATATTAATGGAGTTTACATACCATTGATTATAGTCCATAAAGAAAACCAGTAAATTCATAAGATGGGCTTTAAGCTTCCAATTACTATTGGAAGGTATACTATTCAAAGTGTGCAAAAGGAAAAATCAATAGCTACAGAAATGTAGATTATGGCCATAGGTCATATAGATACAAATCTTATTTTGATTACAAAAACGTGAATAGAAAATTTAAGAAGGATCATTGCCATGTCTACCATTTTGAGGTTATATGGGAAGATTGTAGAGATTAGGATGACAATCGAAGAATGGATTTTTTTAGGTTAACTTTGGAACAAATTAGGGACCTTGGCTTGGCTGATATCTAGAGGATTTTGAATATCCTGGTGATATCATAAATTTTTCATATGAAGAGGAAGAAATTTCTAGTAATCCTTTACCTCTTATACAGTGGTCCAAGAAAGAAAAAATTTCCATCAAAGAAAGACTTAATCCTATTCTGCATAACACAAGTGAATGGTTATAGAGGTATGGATTTCAATCAAAATATTTTAGAACATAGTCTAAGGGAGAAGTACTAGGAGGTGAAACAAGCCAACAACAAGAACTCTGCACTAAACAAAAATATGTTGTTGCCCCCTCTTCTTCACAGAGGGGTCCAAAGATAAAATTCACTTGTGGTAAAAGTATTGTACAAACAATTGAAGAAGAGCAGGCTACTAAATTAGAACAACCATTTGTAGAAGAATAGGAGCTTGAATCCAAGGAACAATCATTATTAGAAGAAGGGAATGTAAGTGAGGAATTAGAAGAGTCTATATAGGATGAACATTCTAAAGACGAGGAAGAAGAAAGGTATAATGATGAAATACAAATATCTCCCCATGAGAACATTGTTGATAATCCCTCTCATATATTATCGCCTATTACTACCAATGTTCCCCACACTCCTCCAAATCCTACAACTCCTCCACCTCCTCTTCCCACTTCACCTCCTCTTACAACAACTCTACACATAGTTAAGGTTACCATTCCTCCTTCAGTATCATCAATCCTTTCCACTCCTCCTATGGGTACCATTTTGTAAACTGTTGATGTTTCCTCAAGTTCTTAATCATCTCTCCCGAGTTTATCTTCTCCATCAAATGATATTTATTCCCAAGCTGAGTTTGATAGATTTATGAAGGAGTCATTGCAGGATCCTCTTAGTTTGCAATGTACTGGTGCAATCATGATCGATACTACTCCAATTGTTACTATAACATCCATCCCTACAAAGGTGGCTATTACGCAAGAATTGATAGTAAGTCGAGAAGGAAATACTTCATTTTTTCCCTCTTGGCTAGTATCACAAGTATCTAAGCACAAGAAATAGATGGTTTCCCCAGATGTGCTAGATCTTCAAGAGATAGTTCTTCAAAAATCCAAGGGGAAAAAGAAGGCAAAGATTCATTCAAGACTTCATGTGGAAAATTCAAGTCACAAGTATGTGGATATTGGATTACATCCACATGATCAAGGTGATGTTAATATGGAATATTACACTATAACTAGGGTCCAAATTGGGAAGGTAACTAATGCAAGTGACAAAGAAGATGCATAAGTGACCCTAAATGCATTATCAGGTAGAATTGATAAAATGGAACAAGCTAGAGATATGCACAAGGAGAAGGTTGAACGGTATGCATTAGTGTTAAGAAAGATCATAGGTACCTTAGAGAATGTGTAGCCTATGACCATGGTAAATGTTGAAGAACCAATAGTGCAAAAAGTGGAGAAGTTTTACTCCACGAGTAAAGTGTTGTACAAATTTGTTGATGAGATAATAGAGTAGGGTTAACAACTCATAGTTGTTGTTGATGAAAATATTTCTCAAGTATCCAAAATGGAATTGAAATTTGAAAAGGTAGAAATCACACTTTCCTTAGAGCAAAAGGAGATGGAACAAAGTATCACATTTTGGCTGCAAATGAAGGAGACTAGGTTGAGAAAACTAGTGGAAGTTGGGGCAATTCCTGACAAAGATAATTGGGTGAAGCCACATATGTGATTTCAAATCTGATGGAGCAAGGAAATTTTCATTTTGAGCACTTTCACTAATTTAGGGGGTTCACTCAAACTTATAGGTTTGAACAAACCCTTTAATTCATTTAATCAAACCTAATGGTTTGGGTGAACCACCAAGTTTTCTCAAACCATCAAAATTTAATGGATAAATAATAAACAAATGGGTTCAAGTGAAAGGGGATTCACTCAAACCCCTTGAAATAGGGATTTTAAAAGAAAATTACTATCAAACCAACAGTCATTTTCATCCATGTGAAGTGGCAAATGAACCTAGAGCACATGTGAAAGTGGTGAATGAATAGAGAACATGTGAAAAGCAACAAACTCTTGGTAAAATGGGCATTCAACTCACCACCTTCGACCTGCATAGTGCATTACCTTTGACCTCCACAATGCACAAGTTGGTAAATTTTGCTTCCCCATTTCATACATGGCTATAATTTGTTGATTGAATTGCATATGTTTGAAAGTTTCTAAACCATAAATGATAAAACAAATCCATTTTGTGTGTATCCTTTAATCATAGCATACCATGAGACCAAATTATTTGTGTGTATCCTTCAATCATAGCATTCCATGAGACCAAAGCTCCCAAAAATTTGGTTGCACAGATATACCCTGTCCTAAAGCTCCCATTTTGGTGCAATTAGGGCAAAAGTTGTGGAATTTGGCTTTACAATTGCCAATTACATTTTCTTGAAAGTTTCTAAAGCCTTTTCAAGAAACCCATTTGTTGCATATCTTAGAATCATAGCATTCCATAAGACCCCATTTTGTGAATATCCTACAATTGGGCATTCCATGAGAATGCATTTCTTGGTGGCCCCTCAAACATTTCTCCATTTATTATGAATAGAATCATTAATTTAGTGGATAGCCCTCTCAAGAACAAATTCAGATATTTCCTGTAATGCATTAATCAATTGGAATTTACTAGTCTTAGTAATACATGTATTACAAAATTTTATTATTCCAACAAAACAGGGGATTGAATAACTTGAATGAACTCAAATAGTGTAGATTTGGCTATGATATAGTACATACTATAATAAACTAGTCACTAAACAAAAACACCCAAACCAAAACAAAGTTATCAACATTGTTCTTCTATGCCTCCACATTTTGACCAAAGCATTTCCAATTGAACTATATATATGTATATATGTGTACATTTTGGTGTTTGTATTCTATTCACCTCACCATTTAGAGTTGGTATCTAAAACATAAGATATTTTTAAGGATGTGCTTTTAGAAATTTACCAAGTGAGATCATTCTCCTTTCATCAAACTGCTCTTCCAATTTAAAATTTTTAAGATAATAATTAAAGGCACACCAATAATCATCTAATATGCATAACTAACTAAGATGTTAAGATCATGTTGATGATATACTTATAAATTATTATACAATGTATAAAATAACTCTCAAACTATGTCTTAGATTCTAAATCATCACAATGAAGTAAAAATTTATCATTTATATATTACTCAAATATATAATCAACATAATTGAAAGTCAAGTTGACCAATAAAATAACATTTAACAAACAAGAAGTTGACTTAAATATAATTTAAATTTTGAAACACTAATTTTATTATAATAATCCTTTAGAATTGTTGCCATATAGCTAAGGGGACCATCCATGTAGGTTGTGATATTATGATCTAGTGAGATATTGTCTAGTCCTAAGATTTCATTTTCAATTTAAAAACAAAGCTAATATTTGAGGCTTCAACCAAGGATAATTAGCATCTCTTGGGATTTGATATAATCTTATCCATCTTGTTCAACTTCCAAGCAATTTACTATGCCCATTAGATTCCTTTCAAGGAAAACAAATGAGAAGACAAGTTTAAATATATTTTGGTGCAGACATTTTGGTGGGAGTTATTTATATATTAAAAAGGTCATATACATATACATCCCAATGTGAAATCATAGTGTTTTTCTTAGAGTTGCGTTACTTAAATTGTTCTTATATTAATAATTAAATTACTTTCTTGATTTTCTTAAAACCTATAAAATGTCATGCTATCATTGTTTAAGGATTTTGAATGGTTATTGATTTTGGAGTCTTAGTTTTAAATAAATATTAATTAGATTTAGTATCATATTTAGAAGTTGTATTTTCGTATTATATATTTTTTAACATATATAAAATGTATGGTTGAATTAGTCATATGTTTATAACAAGTATACAATATGAAGTCAAGTTATTAGATTGATTCTTAATAAATTGGGAATAATGATTAAATTTATAGTCTTATACAATCTATAAGTATAAATAGTTTGATGGTAGAAACTTTATACATATAAAAATATGATAAATGTGTGATTATTTTTCTTTCCAATCTATAAATTTTTTATGGTCTTGGCTATATAATTGAGATGATTCACTCATAACAATGATACAAATTTAGTACATCAAAGAAATATTTCTAAGACATTGCTACCATTCTACATAACTCTCATGGAAATAAGAATATTATTTTATTTGAACTAAATATTGTGTGTACTCTATCTTGAATTACTAATTAATTTTGAATTATATACATATAAAAAAATAAAACCATCCTCTGTAACATAGAATAGATAGGTTAATTAATGAAATAAAATATGTTTTTATATTAATAAAAATTTACAAATATGGAACTCATATGAGAAATTGACTAAGAAAACTCTGTGTGAGAATTAAGATGAGAATAATATATACCTTCTTTCAAGAATTAACATTAGATTAATACTTAGCTCATATTGTAAAATCACACTAGAAACTAACAATGGAAGATTGAGAGTCTCAACTAAGAATTCCACCTTATAAATCACATTCATACTAGAAGCCAACAACTAAAGACCAAATTTCATATTTAATAGAGTTCATGTGTTATATATCATGCCTTTGAGGGGTCCACAAGTACCATGAGCCTTTTGAAATCCTTATCCATATAAATGAATCCAATGTTCCAAGACCATTGGGAGGTGGGTATCCCAAGTTCCTTAATTTCTTGTAGGAATTTAATCAAGAGTAGGACATTGTGACTTTGGCATGTAAGATTTAAGGTAAACCCATAAAATTCATGAAATGGAATATTTCGAATAAGTGTGTAGACCATTTGTAACTAAATTCAAGTGTCAAGTTAATGGAAAAAGATAAATATTAAGAACTAAAAGAAGGATCCAAACCATAAAGGAAAATAAAATATTAATTTAAAACCTCAATGTCAAAACAAGAGTTGAGATAAAATTAGACAAAATGTTAGTAGGAGGAATGATCAAACAATTTGAAGATACCCATGGTAGATGAGACCAAACAAAGAAACACATTTTATTCATCTATGATACAGGTAATATTCCATACAAACGATCTTATTATGTGAAATATGGGTTTTCAATATAATGTGACAAGAATATCACCTTAGTAATTTTTGACATCTTTATTCTTGTCGTAAGTCACAATTTCACAAAATCACAAAATTTCTCAAAAAGTTGAGAATTTAGGTAATTAATAGTTGATTTGATATGTGACCTCATTATGTTCACTAAAACTTAAATTATGCAATCAATTGAATCATTCAATTAGGTGTAAGTGAAGGGTATTAATGTTTATTCAATTTTCAATTTTTAAAAGTTTAGTATTTTGATTAATCGCTAATTTAATTTATATTCGTGGAAGATTTGAGGTAATAGAAAAAATATGTACAAAGATTAAATCATCATTTTCTCCTATTCTTGTATTATTTATTTCTTTTTGTACTAGGGTTATATTTGCATCTAGGTTTGTTTTGTACTTATAAGAAACCTTTATTCCTTAGTATCATGTCCTTGTATTCTATGCTAACTTTCTTGATAAATATAATGTGCATGTCCCTTCCTCCTCTCAAATTTTCTTTATGGATATGAGGAAGTTTATTTCTAGTTTTTTGGTTTCCTCCTTATCAAAATATTGCTTCAATAATTTAGAAATTATATTTACAAGCTTATCATATCTCTCATTTTCTTCTCTTATTTGTACCTTAACTTATTCTCTATGATCCATGTTTGTTTATTTGATAATTATTTTACTACTTGTGCCTAAGACTTGGCTTGTCAATTTGATATTCTGTCTAATTGTACTTTTCCTCCATATTTTGATTGTAGGATAGATCTCTTTTATTTATAGTGAATATCTTCCTTAGATAGAATATTTAATTTAATTTCCTCTACCATTTTAAGTAGTCAAGATATTATTTTATCATGATCAACTCATGGAGCCCATTTTCCACAATATTTTGCAATTTATTTACTTTCTCATTAATTATTTTAATCTCTTAATAGTTTATAGTTGGATTTTTAAATTTTATTCATCTTTTATTCCTCATGTTATCCCTTTGATTTTATAGTTTCAAGCCTCTTTTTTATAACCAGTAGTTCATTTATACATAGTCTTGCTGGCCAAAATAGTGGTGTTGACATGGGGCTATAAAGTTCTTGCTTTCTTGGATTTCTTCCTCACTTTATCCTTTGTTTTTATAGAATTTTTCATCCTTATTATTAACAATATATTATTTACCATACATCTTTATTTTCAATTATTTTGGTCTTCCATAGCCAATCCAAGATTCTCGTATGCATTCTCACTCTCTTGTTAGATTCAAAGGTTGACTGGGAGAATTTTTTTTCATTTTTCTTTACCTTTGCTTCGTCTTGAAGAAATATACTCAAAATTTCCTTTCCCTTTTATTTTCCATGTGTTTTTTCCTACCTATGTTTGTTTCATTTTGGTAGTGGCTATGAGGTGTTATGAGCCATTCTTAGTAAAATAGCTACATTTTTATTCATTATTTTCTTCAATTTCTATTTTTTCCTATTCCTTAAAAATCATTTGATATTTTTCTTACATTCTTACCCTAAACCCTTATACCCTCTACCCTTTATCTCTCTCCCACTCCCCCCTCTCTCTCTCAAGTATCTCCCTTGT
>VDFB02281492.1:416248509-416388100 GCA_007258455.2 Sequoia sempervirens
GTCTATCATCTATCTCTCTCCCACTCCCTCCCTCTCTCTCTCAAGTCTCTCCCTCCTACCCACTCTCCTTCTCTCAATTACTTTTCTCTCACTCACTCCTATCTCTCTCCCCTCTACCCTCTACCATTAAGCCTTAAACCATTAAACCATATACCCTCTACCCTCTACCCTTAACCCTTAAACCATTAAACCCTAAAACACTTTATCCTCTACCCTCTACCCTAAACCCTAAACCCTTAAACCTTCTACCCTCTTCTCTTAACCCTATACCCTCAATCTCTCTCCCACTCCCTCCCTCTCTCTCTCTCTCTCAAGTCTCTCCCTCCTACCCCCTCTCCCTCTCTCAAGTCTCTCTTTCTCACTCACTCACAATTGGTTATCTCTCTCCCCTCTACCCTTAACCCTAAACCCTTAAACCCTCTACCATTAAAACTCTCCATCTCTCTCTCAAGTCTCTCCCTCCTACCCCCTTTCCCTCTCTCTTGGGTCTCTCTCCCACTCCCTCCCTCTCTCTCTCAATTCTCTCCCTCCTACCCACTCTCCCCCTCTCAAGTATCTATCTCTCTCTCACTCCTTATATCACTCTCCCCTCTACCCTCTACCCTTAAACCCTCTACCTTCTACCCTTAACCCTTAAACCCTTAAACCCTAAAACCATTTATCCTCTACCCTGTACCCTTACACCCTTAAAATCTATAACCTCTACACTAAGCCCTTAAACCCTCTACCCTCTACTCTTAACCCTATACCCTTGTTCTCTCTCAAGTCTCTCCCTCCTACCCCTCTCCCTCTCTCAAGTCTCTCTCTACTCACTCCCTCTATCTCTCTCCCCTCTACCCTTAACCCTTTCTCTCCCTTTCCATCCCTCTCTCTGTATCTCCCCTCTCTGTATCTCTCCTCATCTCTCATTCAATCACTCCCTCCCTATCCCCATATCTATTTCTCTATCTCTACCTCTCTCTCCCTCTCTCTCCCTTTCTCTTCCCATATATCTCTCAATCTCTCTTTCTCTTCCCACATATCTCTATCTCCCCCTATTTCTTCCTCCCTTTCTCTCTCCCTCTCACCATTTCTATTTACCTATCTCTAATTCTCTTTGTATATCTATCTCTTTGTATCTCTCTCCATATCCTGATATTTTACTTGCTAGTTTTTCCTCATCCCCATCATTCACAACATGTCATTCATTAATTGGTTATCATTAAACTCTAAAATGATATTTACAATTCCTATGTAAAAGTCTTCATTATTGACGACCTTTCTCAATCAATTGCATATTTTAATTATATGGAAAACAAGCACTAACTCATTATTGATGAGGGAAAATAATATTTGAAAAATATTATGTTTAAACTAAGAATTTTATATTTAAACTAAATATTTTCTTTTTATAAATTATAATATATTATCATTTTTATTTTAAATTTTGTTTATTTATAATTTTATATTTATTTACACAATATATTTTTTAATTTGTTTAATTCAAAAGTATATTGATATTATAATATTTATTGTAATTATTTATAATATATAAGTATATAGTATATTATTTATAATTATTAATAATATATATGATTTATATATTATTAAAAATTATTATATAGATTAAAAAGTATATAATTAATACTATATATTATAAAATAAAACTATTGGAAACATGGCAAAAAAAAAATGGATTCATGGCTAGGGGTTTTGAGTGGATATTAGTTAAGAGTCCACTCGAACCAACCCACCAATCTATTTTTTAATATTATTTTGAAGTGGTTTGATCGAATTGGCGTTCGATCAAACATATATTCTATAAAAAATATATTTGTTCAAACATATTTTTTAGGTTCAATCAAATACTAGTTCGCTTGAACCACCCTTTTCCCCCTTTCTCCCCCTCAGGCACCAAAAAATTCCAAAATTTTTTGGTTTGAAGCTTGAGTTGAGGATAAAAGTGGAGGATAATTCATGATGAGATGGATCTTGATTTCTGCAATAATCTTCTACAAATATTCCCTTGAATGCCTTCTTGAATGCTCTGGATTACTCTATAATGCTCATGTGAAATCTTAGAATGCTTGACTCAAAATTTCTAGGTGAAACTACAACACTACAAGATGACATTTGAGAATGGAAAATACGGAAATAAAATCCTACCAATAATTTGAATTAAAATAGGTCCTAGGTTAAAGTGGGACTCATACACTAGATTGGGTGTATGAGTCCCAGAGGGTTAAACTCAACATAGATTTCAAGAACTGTATGTTCAATGTGACATTTGAAATCAAGTCCCAAGACCTAGGGAAGACCCATACACCTAGATGGGTGTATGAGTTTCAAATACCTAAATAGGGAACACATAGCCAAAAATGTTAAATTATGATTTTCTATTTATTAAATTACATATGGAAGTAAAGAAGTCTCTTAGAAACCACATACAAGTTATCAAGTCTCTCATCGAGGACATACAAAAATTGCAAGAATATTTCAAAGGACATTGTTTTATTATGGTGAATGGAATTGAGGACATGTTAGGAAAACTCCTTGATGATGATCATACTTTCCTCTTAGTAAGTGAGATTGCTCAGATCTTCAAAGAAGCTATCATGAAGTGGGTGGAAGATGAAAGATTTTCAAAGACTTCAATGTATGCCTTGTGTGATGTATGTATTTCTCTCGACAACCTAGAAACACATTTATATAGATGAAAAAATATTTTCTCATCTACAAGGAAGTTAGTCACAAGGGTTCATACAATTATTGACTATATAGTTGGTCCAAATGAGGCAGTCATGCAGGAGATTAAGAAGAAATATGAAGACTTCCAAGACAAGAGCAAGGAACCATGAAAAACTTCTTATATCTCCATAGTGAGAGATTCCATATGCTTTTTCCCATGCTTTATGTAGATAGGCTTCAACATTATACATGTCATTTTGAAAAATATAATTACATGTAAAACAAATATGTTCTACATTTATGGACAACATTTTTGAATAAGTCAACCAGTTGGTTAGGGCTTTTCCTAGATTATCTCTCCTCTCCCAATTATAAATAAGAGAGGATTATATTGTATTATGCACCTTTATCTTATGCAACAAAGTGCTGCCTAATTCAGAAGCAAATATTGAAACTTTGAGTTCATTTTTGTGAATCTATTTTTGATCAATAAAGAAGTTAAGTTACACACCAAACTTTATGTTGGGAATTATTATCTTGTAATTTGATTTAAATAGTATAGGGTGCTTCATTTTATAGCACTAAATTATCAAAGAAGCACATAGCTTTAAAGATAGCTTATATTATGTATAGTTGGCAACTTAAATAAAAAATGGGTAATGCTAAAATAGTGCACATGCATAAAGGAATGGTGTGATAAATAATTAAAGAGAATTAGATTATAAATAGACAACACTAGAATATGTGGAATGGCCTATTTAATAATATGAATGAAATGCTACATGCTAAGATGCGTTGCTAAGTATTCAAACACAGTCAATGGAAACATTAAATATTGAATCTTTTTCTTAAGGCATTTAAAGCACATGGGTAAAAGATATGAACCATTGTTGTAACAACAAAAATTGTACTCCCTTGGAGATGGTACAATTTCTCTTAATTTTGGAATGATTAATGTTAAAATGAACTTAAGGTCACCTCGATCTAGTGTTGTGATGTGTTTTACACATCCACATTAGGTCTTGGACCCTTTTTAAGCTAAATAAACTTAACCTTTCCTTGATTTATTGTTGTAAAGTGTAGTAATTTACACCTTCATATTAAATTTAGGGCTCTTGGACCTAATGTTTCCTTAATCTGGAGTTGTAATGTGTTGTGTACATTCACATTGGATTTAGGGACCTTTTAATCTAAATAGACATAACTTTTTCTTAATTTGATGTTGTAAAGTATATTTATTTACAAGCTTCCACATTGAATTTTAGGTCCTCTTATTTATGACCTTAATATTATCATTAATAGGCCCCTAAAACCCTATATTGTGCATCCCAAAGCATATTTTAACCAAAATCCTAACATGAACATCAAATAAACTTAATTTCTCATCACCTCGACACTTTCTCTCTCCAAAAAGACCCTGTGGGACCCATACTCTACCTTGGGCATATGATTTTGACCTAGGTGGGACCCATATGCTAGGGGTGGCATATGAGTCCCATTTGGCTCCTTTCCTATGTTTTGAGTAGGAAATTTTGGGTTTTATTTTCAAATTTCATGTATGTCAGCCTCTGGGATCTAATAAATGAGATATTAGATGGATTTCGTATATTAAAAAGGGTCTCAAATCATGATTTCATGAAGCATTCATGATATCAAGTGAAGCAATCAAGAGTTAAGCATTCCAAGACTTCACAAGATTGTCTAGAGAGCATTTAAGGTAATTTCTAAGGAATTCAAGGGAAGAATCCCTCATCAATTGTTGCATCAATTCAGGATCCATCATCATGTCAAGGGTATCAAGCATCAAGCATGTTATTGAGCTAGTGTTGTGATGTTGTATTCAAAATACAAGGTTAAGCATTGTTCTACACTTATCCTAAGATCTAGATATTTATCCTTCGGGGCCATTTCATGCTAGATTCTAGATTTACAAAACATCATTCAAGGTATCATTTTCCATGTATCATGTCCAATGTTTCATATTTCATGTCCTTATTTCATTATCTCATCACTTGGTTTAATTACCTCAAAGGAGTTTGACCAAGCAAAGCTCCCATTTACTAAAAAATCAACAAGTTTCTCTTTCTCTACATGTGTGATTGTAGATATAGGTGTCTTGGAGCTTGAAGATCCTTTGGAGATTAGGTTACAATCTTGGAGAAATTTTTTGGAGTTGTCCCCTCATTTTCAAGGTTTCTATCTTAACAAAAAGTCATCTACAGGTTTGAAATTAGGGTCTTAGATTTGGAAATCAATTTGGAAGGAAAGAGTAGAGATGGGAGAGTAGATTTGACCTTTCAATTCTCAAAAAAGTGAAATGGGACTAATACACAAAAAGTGGTGTATGAGTCCCACTACAGGCATTTTTCCATATTTTTGCAGTTCTAGATACCCTTTTTCTAGAAACCTATTTTAGACCATAAATCTTGATCTATGATTTATATGCCTAGATTGGAATATGAGTCCTAGTGGGCCAAAATTTTAGTTTTTTTCAGAATTTCTAGTCCTCATTCAAGCCTCAATAGGTTTCCAAGTGCACACTTCTAATTTTACAGCCTTCTATTTTGATTTATATGCATTTCTAGGTCATTCATTCAAGTTTCACCCATCACTAGGTTTAAATATTAGATCTTGTATTTCATTAGTCTTTCTAAGCCCTATCTTGATTGTGAACCTCTCATTAATTCATAATTAGACCCTAGGAACACCCTATTGTTATATCTCTTTCCCCTTTCTTCATTGGATTGAGATCATCTAGGGTTTCAAAATCTTGCATTGGTGAAAGTGCATATAGGTTGAAAATTGTGAAAAAACCCTAACTAGGACTCATACACCCCTTTGGGTGATTTATTCCCAGTCCACATTTTAAGCTACCTTTTACATCATTAAAAACCTCATTTTTGTGCTTCCTAATATTTTTGGTAACATATAGTATCAACCTGGAAAGTTTCAATAACTTCTATTTTATGTATCTAGGTCAAATAATACATGTAGTGTAGTAATTTTAAAAAAAAAAAAGCATTTCAAAAATTCATTTCTATAGTAAAAATCTTCAGATATGTGGGACATTTCTTTACATTTTTGAATAATTTAATGAATTAGATAGTTTAATTTATCATATTAGCATGTTTCCTTTTAAGACATGTGGTTTTGATATGGTTAAGAATCAATTGCATAAGTAAAACATCCACTCTTATAATTTCAATTCAAAATACAATAATGAGCTCATAAAGAAACATGTTAGCCATCCTTCTCCTATCTTTCATAGTTATGAGAATAGCTTAGAGCAAGCAGATTAAACCATTGAAACAATCCTTAGTATAACATTTCCTATTGGTGAGGATGGTATGATACAAGAAGATACAAGCAAATACAATCATAAAATCCATAATTTTTCTTCTTTTGATACCTCTCCTACTAGTGACAAAGGTATCTTGCTGAAAGAAGATACAATCAATGAGAATCATGAGAGTCTTGCTTGTCTCTCTCCTCCTCTCTCTTGGTAAGATATTATGACACAAGAAGATGAGATCATAGACACATTTTTAAAAATCACCTTACCTAGTCTACACTCATCCCTTTCTTGTGAGAATATTTTATTGAAAGACGATGATATCATAGAGAACCATGATAATCAAATTTTCCCTTCTCCTAATATCCCTCCTCGATGCGAAGAGGATAGGTTAGTGTTATTAGATGCACCTATTGAGAGTCATGAGAATCTTTTTCCTCCCTTCCCTAATGCTCCTACCATTTGGAAATATCTATTTGGTAAGCAAGAAAACCATAGTTGTCCTCTTGATACCTCCCCTCCTTGTGATGAAGCTAATTTACAAAATCTAACCATGAAGTGTGATGTACATATTACAAGCTCTCCTACTAGGGTAGATAGTTTGGCACAACAAAATGAGACCTTAGAGAAAAGGGACAATCAAATAGAGCCTTCTCCTAATATCCCCAATATTGATAAACAAGAAAATCCAACCATTGATAACTCCCTTACTTGTGATGAAGTAATTTTAGAAGAACCAACCTCTGAATGTCATGAACATTTGGTTTGTAGTTATCCTAAAAACTCTCCTCCTAAGGAGGATATCATGGTGCAAGAAAATGATAACATTGACAATAGTGATATAGTTTCCTTTGATGAAGATGATGAAGTAACATTAGATTCTCCTTCACTAAGGGATGTTAATATTATTCAACATTAACTCATCCTTTAACCACCTTCACACAAACCTCAAACTCAAAACAAACTTGAACTTATTGTCTACCCACTTAAGAATAATGTGTCGTAGCAGCTGAGTCATAATATTGTTGCTCATACATATAACACTAGAAACAATATGAAACCCAAAAAAACACCTTCAACATCCCTCCCATTGCCTAACCCTATCTTTCTTGGCCCTCCTCACTTGCCTTTACAAAGTGGAAAGGAGTATAATCTTGATGAACAACTAAAGAATATTCTTGCTAAAATATCATTATGGGACCTTATTCACTTTTCCTATTACAACTTGAAAGGCCACATTAGAACATCGATCCATGTTATACCTCACAATATGTCATTTAATCTTCTTTTAGGAAGACCATGGATTCATGTAATAAAATGAAATATAGTTACAACAACAAATTGCACACACTCAAAGCTGAACTTGACCCAAAGAGTTGTTTGAACATTGAGAAAGGAAAGGAAAATCCTTTGAAAACATTAACACCAACGACACAAGTAGAACCCATGCAAAAAAAAGAAAAAGAAAAAAATGTTGAGGAAGTCATGAAGCTATTAGAAGATGATTGGGGCTCCTTAGATTTCAAACCAACATTCATAGGAAAATTCAAGATCATAAACAAAGACTCTGAAAAGGGAAAAAAGAAAGTGGTATTGTCAACACAAAATTTGAAATACCCTTTGAAAGCATCCACCTCAACCACTTTAGAAGAAGAAGATTATACAACAAAATTTGATGAGATAGACTATCAAAAACCACCTAATATGAAAGAAATGTAAATGATTCATGAAAAAGGTTATGAACTTATGAAACAACTTGGATATAGTGGAAAAGGATGTGGTGCTAAAGAACAAGGTATCCATGTCCCTATAGAGCCTCACACACAAGAAAATACTATTGGTCTTGGTTATTGCCCATCAAAAGAAACAAAAAAGCCTTCACTTAATATCAACACTATTACAAAGCATCCTTTCAAGCCAACTTTAACATTAGTGCATCCTGAAATTATAGATGTTAGAGGTATTAATTGTTGTACTTTGAAATAAATGAAAGAAATAGAGAAATCTTTGCTTTCCATAAATTTCATCACACAAAACACTAATGATTCAAATTCAATAGATTTTACACCCTCTTGCAAAGGAGAACAAAATATTACAATCTAATGAGTCTTATGTAAGTATGACGCCTAATTCTAAGCAAGAGATATTTTTGTCACAAAATAAAGGAACAACCTCTACTTTTGATCAAGAGAGTATCTTGATGTGACTTCTCCAAGATCATTTGATATCTCTCCCTCCAAAACCATGAAAGAAATTTGACTACAAGAGTTCATTTTTTTGAGTATCATATAGTTCATGGTCATTCTACTAATGAGTGTAAGGATTTTCATAAAAAAAATTCAACATCTTAAGGACTGTGGTGCTCTTCCTTGTGCTGAAGCACCTAGTTTCTCTAATTGAAACTTATTTTCATCCTATTAATCTCATCCTTGTCCTACACTAATTAGGGGTAAGGGGTTAGGTATCCTTGTCCTCGTATGCCACTTGTCATTGTCTCCTTTGGCTAGTTGACCACCTTTCATGTAAATATAAGTGCAAGCTAGGGATGTGGACGACATGCCTTAAGTTGGCTCACATGTGACATACTTATTCATGATATTGTTCGATTCAGAAACATATGACTTGGCATAGGGATTTCTGAATAAGCTTTCATGTCTTCTTCTACTTTAAAGAAATTTATCATATCAATGGTGTTAGTAACTACTTTAAAGTGGGGAAATACATTGACACTCATGATTCATTTTGTTATTTTCTTTCTTCTTGTGATACATCCTTTTCTTGGTGGTGTCAATATGTTTGATTTCATCTGAGAGCATCCCCTAAGAAGATACCTTACATGAACTAAGAAAAATCCCTTTGAATGTACCTTAAACTATTTCACATTTACAATAACTTTTATATGGCCACCTTGTATAACACATCTTGCATTCCTGTTGAGCCATATTGTTTGACGAAGCTTCTCTTTCCTCATGAAGCTTGAAGTTCATTTTTTTGGTGGCACTTTATCAAATTTATCAAGAGGTATAACTTTGGCATGGTTTGATAGGAAGCCGATTTGAGGCATGAATTTCCCTTAGCCACTCGCATGTGTGTGTGAGTGCATACCGACCATGAGTGTGTGTCTCACCTTCTTGGATTACTCACTGAGCGGACATCCTAAAGTTTTGTTGCCTCAAAGTGAGAAAGCATTTTTTGGATAAACAACTTAGATTTGATCCACATCATATTGGAAAAATGGTTGAGGCTGGATCCACCTCTTTTTGTTTTCCTTTCTTCTTTATATCTTTGACATTGTATGTTTGTGTATCTTGATGCTACATATCATACATCTTTTTCATGTTGTTTTTGTGCTTATGTTGGTTTGACATAGGATCTTGGATTCTCGAGGCTTGGACACTTCTTTGATCCTTGTTATCCTAGACCATCCATATCAATAGACTTGGAGCCCTCTTGAATTTATACTTTAGTGTGAGTTTGAAGCAAGTTCATCCTCTCACTAAACTAGGGGCTAAATGTAGCAATGAAAATTGTACTCCCTTGGAGATGCTATAATTTCTCTTAATTTTGGAATGATTAATGTTAAAATTAACTTAAGGTTTCCTCAATCTAGAGTTGTGATGTGTTTACACATCCAAAATAGGTCTTGGGCCATTTTTAAGCTAAATAAACCTAATCTTTCCTTGATTTAATGTTTAAAAGTGTATTCATTTACACCATCACATTAAATTTAGGGCTCTTTGACCTAATGTTTCCTTAATCTAGTGTTGTATTGTGTTGTACACATTCACATTGGATTTAGGGCCCTTTAAAGCTAAATAGACCTAATTTTGCCTTAATTTGATGTTGTAAATTACATTTATTTACACTTTCACATTGAATTTTGAGCCATCTTGTATTTATGACCTTAATATCATCATTAATAGGCCCCTAAGACCCTATATTGTGCATCCTAAGGAATATTTTAACAAAAATCTTGACTTAAACATCAAATAAACTTAATTTCTCATCACCTCAACACTTCCTCTAAAAAGGCCTTATGGGACCCATACGCCAGCTTGGGCATATGAGTCCAACCTAGGTGGGTCCCATGCACAAAGGGTGGCATATGAGTCCCATTTGGATCCTTTTTTAATATTTGAGTGAGAAAATTTGGGTTTTAAGTTCAAATTTCATTTATGTTGGCCTTTGGGTTCTAATAAATAGGATATTAGATGGATTTCCTATATAAACAAGGTCTCAAATCATTATTTCATCAAGCATTCATGCTATCAAGTTAGTTACTCAAGGGTTAAGCATTCCAAGACTTCACGAGATCATCTAGAGAGCATTCAACATCATTTCTAAGGCATTCAAGAGAAAATTCCTCATCAGTTATTGCAACAAATCAAGATCCATCATCATGTGAAGGGTAATCTAAAAATAAAGATGCAATATGGGTCCTGGCTACAGAGGTTGGTCTTGCAACACAATAAAATATTTTGGATCCCCCAAATCTTGTTTTATTGGATGAGTATTTGGAAACCATCTCAAATTTCTTTGTGGAGTCTCATCTTGTAGATTTGGGAGATATACTTAAGGGGATTTCTCTCCTGTTTGAGATAGTTTCAACATGGTAGTTGATACATCTATATTGTCTTTAGAGGTTGACATTGTTGAGCCCTCACTTTCACTTGATTTATCACATTTATTGGTTGATTTTTTTATCATGATTATATGGTGGATTATTCTTGTTTGGAGATTTCCTTCCCTTTTTAGTTCGATATGGAGTGGCTTCTTCATCATCTAGTGAAATTGTTTCTTCCTAAGGGAAGAGGCGTTGCTTGTAGGCACAATATTATTTTGTTGGGAAATATTGGTCAACTTAGAAAGAAACATCCAAAAATAGTAGTGTCTTCAATAGCTTTTAATTTCATCAGATTTCCTCAAAGACACAAACTACTATGCAACAAAGTAGAATCATACATAGTTCATTTCGCACATTGACACTTAGAGAAAAGTTAATGCTAATTAAACTAGTTCCAACAACACCATTAATTAAATTCAACAACCAAAATCAACAAACATGAAAGATGAAACTAAAAATAGGAACACAGATTTTATGTGGGGAAAACCCTTATGGGTAAAAAACCCCACACTCCAAAAGCCTAGATTGTCATTGTATTATTTAGTAACATAATACAATTACAAATACAATTTAGTCTATAAGCCTATATAGAGTTTACATCTTGTTCCATTTTGGAGAGAATCTAGAATTGAAACCCTCATTCTATTTCCCTCTCATTTTCACATCACAAAATGTTCAATGATTTATAACATTCATTATATCCAATGATTCTAGGCTGACTAGGAAAACCAACTAATTCCCAATTGTCTATCCAACTATCAATAGGTTCTAGACAATCATCATTTTCCACCTTAGCATCCATCGGGTCTCACCGAGACATTCTACATAGGTCACCGAGTCAACCATCACCATATCATGGGACACCAATTCATCTCCCACTAATAGAGGGAAGTCCCACTGATGTACCATACACTACCTACACCATCGGCCTATCAGAGGAGCACTCACAAAGGTTTCACTGATACTAGCATCTCCTACCGATGAACCACTCCATTTTTTGATCAGTGGGACAAGCTTTCGTGTCCCATGGAAGACACAACTTCCCACCGATGAGGATCCAATGCTACATATCAGGATGTCAATGTGATAGCTCATAGAATCCCACTAAGGATGTCATCTCCCATCAACAAGTCTTTACTAGCATACAAGTCACTACTCCATCGGACCATCAGGGGGACTCAAGATAGAGTCCAACCAATGACACGAAGTCCTACTGATGAGTGACCAAGGCAAGATATCAAGCTATCACAAAGACTTCTTGGAGACTCCTATTGAACTGATGAACTCCCGCTAATAGAATGCAATTCCAAAGGACACTGTTAGTTCCAATTGCTAAGTCGCTCAAAAAGTGAACTTCAAAACATCATGACAGAGGTTGTGAAGTTTGCAAAACCTATGACATTCTAATAATGAAGAGAACCAAAAATTCACTAAGTTGGGAGGTTATGAAAATTAAGAACCATGTGACTTAAGTTAGGAAAACTTGAAAACTAGTGACTTAACAAAGAAACCATTTCCCACCAAAGGGATTTCAATCAAACTAGTGACTTTTTCCTAGTGATATTCAACCATCTATTCGACAATACAGAGGCATAAACACTAGTACGTTTGAGGCACCATTTCTCAACATTCTCCCACTTGCTAAAAAATGCACTACCTACCAATAAATGCATGAATCATTTGTATCACCTAGGACACCTGCAACAACATCTATAATGTCCACCACCTCAAGCAACAATTCCAACAATCCTCCAAGGAAAAGAAACAATCCATGGCATAGAATCACTAGTTTAACCTGAGACACCACCATTAGAACCAATTCATAGAAAGGGTTTCAACACACTTCCACCAATCCACTATGCTCAATAAGCCATGTAGAAGTAATAACATCATCAACTTCAATGCTTCAACCTAAACACAACTATGAAAAAAATCCTCCAAAAAACAAGATAGAACATTAGCCAGAATAACAACTAGAGAACTGAGTGCTCCCATCCAATTGATTAACCCATGCAATTGAAAATAACATACACAACAAGTGCTAATCCATCCAATCACACATACCTCCAAGGTATCCTCATTAGTAAACTTATTCTAGCAACACAATCAACTCATCAACCACAACTACAAGCTCTATGTACAAACTAGTTAAAGAAGACCAAACACATCCAGGAACTCCCACTACATGGGTAATGCCAAATTTAAAACAAAAAGCCATAATGATTATGCCAATAGAATAACACAAAGAGTGTAATCATGTAGTTTCAAGGAACCACATAGTGATATACAAAACCTGTAATTAAATAACCTATAAGAACAACTCTCACCACAAGTCTTCACAGCTCTCCCAAGTTCTCCACACCCAACAAAGGAAAAATATTAAGAACCTCCATGTCATCACCAAAGAACATGAGTGAAAACACATGACCACAAGCTAGTGGTCACTATAGCTCCAACCAATGTAATGTGAAACCAAACATCAAGGAAGAAAACCAAGACCAAAGAGACCACCTCTGCACATCATGAACCTATAGAAAATCCTCCTACATACACCTCTAAATGCTAGCTATGTCAAGTATGATCTCCTTCACAACAACCTAGAGAGAACAACATAACAAAATCCAACCGTTCAATCTCCAAGATCAAACATAACATATATATCTTGTAATCAACATGGATGTAAGCCTCTCAAAGAAGATCAAACTATTTCATTTCCTGTTTCAAGAAATACGCCCAATGCATCTCCTAAACTCAACATCAATGAATGCAATTGCAATGCATAAGGATATAACCATGCTATCCATCTCTCACAATGAATCCTTTAGAATCATCTAATAGAAGTTCAATATCCATATCCATGAAAGAAAGCATAAAACACTTGAGAGAAAAAATGGGAAATACCTCTCAAGCGGTAAAATATCGAGTAAACCAAGAATGGGGAATGATATTGCTCCTCCAAGAAATTCAATTCATCATGACTCCTTGAAGAGAAATCTCCTCATTGGTCTTTGTTGAACTCACGTCTAACCAAGGTGTAGGCTCCTTGGAATTTCTATTGAAATCTTCATCAAGAGTAACCATCAACAACACTTCTCTCATCTCAAGAGAATTACAACCTCACCTTATTCTCCATGTATCCATGAGCACCTACAAACAATCATCTCATGCTAAACTCCAAATTGCATTACTGGATTATCATGAAGCTCTCAAGCATATGATAAATGTACCCAAAACACAAAGAATCACTCGACCACTGTCAATGATCCAATCATTTGAATTAGGAACATATCATGATCCAAATATCCCCCTTAGGAGATAACATTCTCCAAGTGAAGATACCATGGTCTCAAGAGCAATGCATCATGCCAAAACTTTAAGCCAACATCACCTGTCAAGCATTGCCAACACCTCAATGAAAGACTCCTAGAGTTTTCCATGGCTTTGAGATGCTACACATCTTCAAATAGTGTCCATGCAAATGTGAAATAACCCATCTACAACAACAAGATCTAAGAGTTCCTCTTAGTAACATCTACAACACTAAAGAAGATCCTTCACCACTAAGTGATGAATCCATGGTCATTGCTAAAGTTCCCACTGAATTGTGATACTAAGCTTTCCAAAAAAATGACCAAAAATCTACTGTAATGGAAAAAACTCTAGGTTCACTCATTAACATATTCATCTGACAACAATACCAAGTGACACCAAGGTCTCTAAAACCAAGTAGAATATTGTCATCATTGTCAAAAGCTTACACAAAGCAGTGTATCTAGGATATCCATGACATTGTGATACAACATGCTACAGGTCCCCATTACTAACTATTCGGGTACTCAACATCATTCATCCTCTCATCTCAAAGAAACCACACCAATGCACAAGTGACCATAAACAAGGTTAGCTAACAGGTCTACACTAACATTGAATCAACCTTGTGGATATAGACAAAACACTTCCAAGTTATCTCACTCTAGCCAATGGGTAGCTAATCCACCAATCACATAACCCAAAGATCAATCACAACAAACATGCAAACCCATCATTGCACTAGAAACAGTAACACTGAGATCTCAAAGAGAATAACCATGCAGACAACATGACTCAAACACCAAATCAAGTTCAAATCCAATTTTCCAATCATGTCCACAACTTGAGCACCATAGTATAGGAACCCAACAAGCAACACCAAGAAAACACTAAGTGACAAGTCACTTACCAACACTCCCATGTAGAGATAGAATCATACCCTCTCTTACCTATGTCATAGAAAAATGGACCCTTAAATTTTAACAATCATTTAGGTCTTGCTTCCTTGATTCTTGGTCTATTTTGCTTGCTTTAATGTTGTAATGTGGCTTATACATTCACATTAGGTCTTGAATATTTTAATTATTAAGATTTTCTTATGCCTTGTGAAGGTGTTGTGAAGTGTTGCAACACATTTCTACACTTTTCTTAACTCTTCTTATCATAATTCATCTGAATATTCCTTTTTTATTCATTACCAAGTCCTATTTTGAAGTGTTGTAAAGTCTTGTAACAAAGTTTCATGCTTCTCTAGGATTGTCAACACTAATTACACCTTTCTTATGTCTTATTTGGACCCTTTAGGCACTTACAGGTCATAATTAAGTGTATTAATATAAACCTGACAAACATCATTAAATACATCTTAATCCCTGACACCCACTTGCATGCCTTGAGTGGGATCCATTTGCAATGGGTGGTGAATGAGTCCCCCTTGGCACAAAATTCAATAAAAATTCAAATTTCTTTCTAGTTTTTATTCTTAAAGACCTTATGTTAGCCTATGATGTGGTATTTTTGGGAAATTAGGGCATAAATGTGTATAAATATATGTTTTCATCTCATTATTCCTCCCCTACCCAACTTAATTCATTCAAGCATTCAAGCATCATATCTCTCTTAACATTCAAGCATTTGGAGCAACAATTGACATATCTTCATATTTCATCAACAAGGGTTTGGTAAGTTGATAACACTTGCATGTTATTTGTTTATCATTCTCTTCATATTTCATTTTATTATTTAGGGTTTGATTACCAAACTAGGGTTTGACCAAGGTAAACTCCTATAATCTAACCCTCATCCACTTCCCCCTTCTTTACATGTTTGTTTGTAGGACTTGTAGGCAGATTTTTCAAAGAAATAGGTGTTGAAAAGTGGTCAATAAGTCATCAAGTTCATTCAAGTCAACATCAACCTAATTTAAGCTTGGAGAGGATATTTTGTCTATTTTTTGTAGATTTGAACTAGTCAACCTAATAAGAAGACAACTACAGATCTGGTCCCACAGAGTTGACTTTAGTATTTGTTGTTTTTTATAGGAGGACTGATTTTCCATCAGTGGTGAATGAGTCCCACTACTAGGGTGGAAAAGTTGAGTTTTGTAGATTTCATTTCTTGACACTTAGAAACCTATTCCAACAAAGTTTATCATAAGCAAGATTGATTCACCATTAGTGGAAAATGAGTCCCACTCATCATCTGTAGTGATTTTTCTAGCATTCTAGAATCTTCTCAGATCTACAATTAGCCTTTAGGTGCACTCCTTTCAATCTCATTCAATTTTGTGTTCTTTTGTGCATGTTTCTTATACTTGTTTGCAAACAACACTGTGTTTTCTATCACTTCACATTTCTTATGATTTGCATAAATAATCAATCATTTTCATTAGTTTTTTGCATTTAGGACATTGCATTTAGGCTTAATTCCATTTTACTTGCATTAGTTTGAGTGAACCTCCTATATTTTGAAAGTAATCTCTCTTTTAGGTGAAAAACCCTAATTGTGTAAGAGGGAACAAACCCTTCTACAAAATCTATGGTTCATTACCATGGATAAAGAACACATGTAGAATTGCAACTATCTCATCTAGTACCACCCCAAAAGACTAGGGTCTAGAAAATAGCTTAGCAACAACTCCACAAGATCACAAGTTTTCTTGACCGTGTAAAACCTGCAAAACCACTATGTTCGAGAACACCCATGCACACCCATATCCACTTCACATTTGGAAGACCAAAAAATCTAAAACGCCATAACAATTAAACTAGAAAATGGATTTTCATGAATGAGCATCACCATAGATTTTTAAGAAAACTTATAAAAACCTCTTAGACCCAGAAGCACGAGTCTGAACCATGTGATGAGTGCTTTACATGATACTTTAAATGTTCATTTTATGCTCAGAAAAAATTTATTACACTATTAATTAATGAGGTTGGTGGTAGAAAATATGCTTTTATGTTTGCTTTGTTTTCTGTATATTTAACTAATTAGGGAGTATATTAGAAATAATATTTTTCATTAAATGTGTCATTTTTAATGATGTTAATGATGGAATAACTATTCAATATGAAATCTTTGTTGTCACATTAGCATCCTATTTTTTGAGGATTCCATTCAGGTGATTTAATGCTTACTTCATAAGGTGGATTTATTAAGCTCTTTTTTAAACAACTTGGAATCCATTATGCTCTTGATCACTCCAGTTGGATACTGATTCATCAAAATTTCAAATTGACTTTCTCTAGTCAGTTTGGAAACTTCTTGTTCAACTATTATGTGGTAGAATTCTCTCTAAAATATTTAGTTATGTTTCAGTTTTAGTTTACCATTTTTTATCTTGGTAGGTTGCACTATGTTTTTGAATTCAAATAAGAGATATTCCTATAAATATCCACCTTTTGGGATAGTTTAGGAGTTAGATAATTTTCACTTGGAATTGTAATGACTAAACTACACACTTTTGTTCCACATCCTTATCTAGGCCAATTTGAATGGAAATAAGAAGTTAATCTGAATCTCAGTGTTAAAGGTCCCACTAGAGGAAGAGCTAGGCCTAATCTACCAAAGGAGGTGATCTTATGTTGTGTTCTTTTGATTCAGTTAATTTATGTTCAATTTGTATTGAGTGAAAAGTTAAGAATCTTGATTTTTGTAAATAATCATCGATAGTAATTGCATCTATTCATATTTCCTAGATTATTTCTTGGTGTTACCAAGATAGTTAATTATGCTTCACTGTAGGTTAATATTTATTTGTTTACTTTAAACTTGAATGTTGTTCATAGGAATTATATTTAGTAGCTATTTTCAAACACATGATGGTTTTAGTAAAAGCAATAATGATAACTGATGGGAAGGTTAAACCGAAGCTTATTTGGAATTTATTCATGGAGTTTGGTGTTGTTTTCTAGATGAATATTTATTTTCTTGTAAGCATAAAATAGACTTTCTTTTCAAATAAAATAATAATAGAATTTGAATTTAGAATTTTAGATTAAGTGTGAATTTAAGTTACATTTTAATTCTTCCATGAATCTATTACAATTAAGTTAGGTTGAGTCAGAACGAAGTTACTAGATTTTTTAATAAGCATTAGTTAAAGTATAAGATAGAATTAAGTCTTTAGAAATTAATTAGAAATTATTTGTTGAGTTCTAGTCCTGAGAGCTCCTGAAAGATCCTAAAGGAGACTAACCAAAATCAAGAGTCACTATATACAGTGCAAAACCCTCCAAAATTTGTGGAGACATCCTTATCACATATAGCTCTAAGACACACCCAGTTCGATAATTGAAAGATTAAATGAAGCAAGTGACATCAATGACCTTGCTCACCCTTTTTGGTGTCATTGTTGGGGAATTAAAAGATTTGGATATTAATGTTTGAAGCCTTAGTGTTGATAAGGAGAAGAGTTTATATTGTGGATGAGACGAGCTAGAGACTAGCTAGGAAGGTTTCTTCCTTGAAACATTGATTTTGATCAAGAACAACAAGTACAACAACATCAAATTGAAAATCAAGAAGATAATCAAGAAAACCAAGGAGAAAATCTGGAACATTTTCAAGAAGAAGAAGAAATGGGTGACCATTGAGGAAATGATCTCCCACCAAATAATAGGACCTTTTCCTATCCTATTAATTTAGGTAGATAGGATGCTGAGGATCCCATGAAAAACATTTCACTTTCTATTTTACCTACCTTTAGGGGAAAAAATTCCAAGGATCCTAACCAATTTCTCTTTAAGTTTAAGGTTTTATGTCAGACCTATGACTATACAAATAATAACAATAATTTGAAATTATTTCATTATACCTTGAAAGAATCATCCTTATGTTGGTTCATGGCTTTAGGTGTTGGGACAATCTCAACTTGGCAGGAAATGGAGATTATTTTTTTGGATAAATATCAAGATTACAGTCGAGTAAGAGATAGGAAAGAGGATTTGTTTTGAATTAGACAAATGGAAGATGAAAGTCTAGAATATTATGCTGATAGATTTTAATTTGTGCATAAAAGGTGTGGTAATGGGTTGGAAAATGAGACTAGTAATTTTCTGAAGGGAATTGATGATGAGTCTAGAGAGTCCTTGAATCTCATGGGGAAAGGAGAAATCAATAAGCTTTCTTTGTAAGATATTATTGAAATATACAAAAAAAAAATCAAGGAATAGAGTAGGGACTAGAAGCTCCTGAAGAAACAAAGCGCTCACTCCTGATGTGTCTTAAGTAATGGAGGAAATTGAAATTTTGAAAATTGATCTACTCTTTCATCTCAAAATGTAAGGAGATAAGAAGACTATTGAGCCTTTAGCCATTTATTATTCCAAATGTAGAGGAAAACATATTTTGAGAGCGTGTCCATTAAATCAAGTTGATCTCTGTGAAATCTGTGAGAAACATCATGCAACAAGTTCTTCCAACCTCTTACTTGGAATTAAGAATCATTTGAAGAAACAACCTTTAGTGGAGGAAGAGCTTAATTATGTTGGATAGAAATCTTAGAGTACATGATATAACACTAATCAATGGAAATATGGTCCTAGAGCTAATTAGAATCAAAATCCTTGGAAAAATGAAAACCAATGGATTCCTCCCTACCAAACACAACCACCACCTACAGTTCAAGTTACCATGGAAATCAAATTAGCTACAATGGTAGCCAAACCAGGTATCGTGACAATAAAATCAAACACAATTCCAACCATGGAAAAATCATGGGTTGAGGCACCCCTAGGCACAATCACCTTTATTAATCATTGAACAAGTAAACCAACCTCAGTTGCCTGCACAACCTATTTCAAATAAATTAAAAAAATTGAACTAATTCAAATCCTCCTACTCTGAATGTAATTGATGCCAACGATATCCAATTAAGGAATCATAATGTTTTTGATAAAAGGGTAAAACGGGTTTTACAGAGACCCAAAACCAAAAAGTTACAAAATAGAGGAGAGGTCTAAAAAGTCCAACCACAAAAACCAGCTGCCCAAGAAAAGATCAGCAGCAACTAATTGAACTAAACCAAAATGGACAAAATAGAGCACACAAACACCCCAAACATTACTTCAGAATCTTGAGGATAGACTCTGTCTCCTCCTCGAGCTTCTGCATATCATTGACACCCTTTTTAAAATTTTGGATCATCCTAGAAGTAGAGGGGACCTTGTGCTTTAGGTTGGCTCTTGTTCTTTTGGAGATGCCTGCATCCATGTCCTGGCTTTTGTCCTCTATTTCCTCCAGATCCACCACCAGAGATCCCTGTTGGGTTTTATCAAGCTTCTCACCCATTGTGTTAATGATAATGACATTGTGTCTAGCCATTTTGTTGTTTTGCTCAGCGACAGTCTTGATGGTGTTCATTATATAATCAACCTTGGAATCAATGTCTCTGTTACTGTTACCTTCGACCCCCCTGTCCACATCTTTCTTTTCAATCTCAGCAATTTTAGCAACCAAATCTTCAATTTTTCTTTGAAGGGCCCAGTTTTTTATTTTCAACTCATTGATTTCAGTGAAAGTCTAATCCAAGAGTTTGGAGTGGGACTTAGAATTGGCTTTGGAAAGGTTTAGAAAATCCAGAGAGGGCTCATCATCAATATTAGGAACAATTTTCTCAGTGTTAGGATTAACAAGGGAGTCATCTTTAGCATGTTTGTCTGATAGAGGTTCAGAATTAGCCATAGTTTTGTTGGCATTGGACTCCTCTGAATCAGAGGATTCTTCAGAATAGGAAACAAGACTTTTAGCCTGGGGTTTCTTATGAATGGGGCTGTTCAAAAGGGAGGGGCTATCAAACTCGAGCTTAGTATAGGCTTTACTAGAAAGGGGAATGGGATTTTTTTCCCGGAAGGGCCAGCATGCAAGCTAAGGCCTTTTCTAGCCGAACTAGGGTTAGGAAGATACTCTGAGCCACTGGGCTCTGTGTCACCACTCTCAGAGTCAGAAGTGGTATCCAAAATAGTGGGGGTAGGCATGTTATGGAAATGCTCAACAATCAATCTTATTAACCCCGTATGCAAGATAGGAAATCTATTGGGGTTTTTCTTATTATCCTCCAAGCTTTTCTTCAAGGAACAGAAAAGATAATAGGGAAGAGATATCCTAACCTTGTGGTGGAAGTGGTTGAGAAGGGAAAAGTGGTAGCCATAAACTCTGGTAAAGCACCCATCCACCGTAATGTACACCATGATGACCCGCAGAACCTTCCTCTAGATGGTCTTTATAGAATCAGCTTCAAAGTAGCTACTAGCAATTTTTATCAGGCTTAACCTTTCTTTGTCTTTTTTAGGAAATCTAATCATGGCTTCATCAGAAAAAGCCCTGTCCTTAAAAAAACTTCTTCCCATCAGTAGATAAGCCCATAACATCTGCGATTAAATTTTCACTAAGCTCAACATTCCTGCCAAACAGGGTCAAATTGTCATTATTCCAATTTTTAACAAAGAGGTCCGTAGCCTCCTGGCTAGAGCCATGGAGCTTCTCCAGGAAAGGAAGCAACCCTTTGCTTTTAAATTTTTCCCAAGCCTTGACATTTTTCATATGAGTTTCATAGCTGTTTGGCTCAATTCACTTTATGTCTCCTCCCATCTCAGCTGACACGGTGGGGTATACCCAAACGAAAGCTTTACTAAAATTGGCCCCGCCACAACTTAGCACCCACAAAGCGTGTGGGCCTTTCTTGTAAATTAAGCTGCTGGGATCGGTCCCATACAATATAATGATTGTGATGTGAAAGGTCTTATTTGTCTTCATTAAAGGGATAACACGTCACTTTTCCATGTGATTTATCATAATTTAATAGGGTGCAAACATTAGAGTTTAGATCATTTGTATTAAGCGAGGTACGCACATCTTTACTCTTAACTCCTTCGTTAGCGGAAAAATCTGCTATAGCATTGGCTTCTCTATAAGCATGTGATATTTTAACTTTATCAAATTTAGCCAAAGTCGACTTGGCTTCCTCAATCCAAGACTTGATGGTCCACGAAGGGGGAGACTTGTCCTTAAGGCAATCAATTATGTTTTTGGAGTCTCCTTCAAGCCACAAATGTTTAATGTTAAGACTTTGGGCTAAATTTATGATGTGAAAAGCTCCAGCAACCTCCACCAAATGATTAGTTTGGGAGTCGAGAGGAAAAGCCGTCAATCCAATGAAATTGCCGAAGGAGTCCCTTATGACTCCATCGTAGCCCGCCGCCCTCGGACTACCTTTTGCCACACCATCAAAGTTAGCTTTGATCCAACCGTTTGGCAGAAAAGACCAACAAACACCCTCTTTGTCCTTGGCTATCAAAGAGGTTCTAGACGGGACAAGATTTTTTTTCCACTCCTTAGCAACAGTAAGGTCATAGAGCGAGTGCTCTGCTTTCAAGGACATGCTGTCCTTCTGAACCAAAGCATTGAAATTTTCCTTTAGAAATCTAACAATTTGATCAAAGACAATATCCTCAGAGGCTTCTTTACCTCTATAAATTATATTTTTGCGTTCTTTCTAGAGGCCCCAAGCAACATGAGGGAATGTTAATTCCCAAAAAGATCTAAGCATAGGATTTCTTGTCAAAGCTTTCCATTGGGAGAAGTCTTCAATGGACAAAGGGAAGACCCAAGGGAGGTGCCATAACCTGATGATTTTTCCCCAAATAGAAGCAGCAAAAGAATAATGAAGAAATAAGTGACGCACAAATTTAACCTTCATCTTACAAAGAAAGCATCTATTAGGAATTTGAAATCCAGAAAAATATATTGATTTTTGGTATCAAAAGTTTAAACCAGGCTTTAGACCAGAAGGGAGGACGATCCAGAGAAGAAGTAATCCTGGCAAAAGCAGAAGACAGAAAAATGGCCAAAGGGATCATCAAACCAAACCATGCGATCATTCAGCTGTTTTGAATTAAGTCTAATAGCCATTAGAGAAGACTGGATAGGAGCTAAATCCTGACTTACACTGCACAAGTCCACCCACTTACCATTCACTCTATAATCTTTCACATAATTTCTGAACCGTTCCTTGTAGGTCTCTGCCCATTCGCTGAAGGAGTTGATTTTTATAATGGGTTCCTTTTGTTGGTGTGAATAATTGTCTTGTACCTAGCTAATTAATTCACTAGGTAAATTAGGGGACATATTCACATGGTTAAGTTTACTTAGGTAAAAGATTCTTTCTAGAAGGCTTAGTTGGCTTATCTAGAACTTATCTTATCTAGCTAGGATGCATCATTTCCTAGGTGATTAGGTTGTTGGTTGTCTCATGCCATAGGATCATGACATTTGTCAACATCATATTCATACCTATCTCTCAACCTTGCCCATATAAGCAAGGCATCTCATGTACATTTGTATTCAAGCTTCAATCAAGCAATCAATCAATCTTGCATTGTGAAGCAAGCATTCTTGCCATTCTCTCTCTTGTGGAAGTGGTTTTGGTCGCAACTAATCTTGGGGGTGTTGGGGAGTCACCATCAACTCCTACATGGTATCATAGCTCTCCAAGTGTTGCAGATTCCTTCCCAGATCTGAGGGTGATATTTTGGCTTGAATATTTTTGCTGGGTACAGATTGAGGTTTCAAGAACCTCACGGTTGAGATCAGAAGGTTCTGCAGATGAATTTTGACTGTAAATTCGCCTATATTGGGTAAAGTTGTTTTTGAGGCAAAAAATTTTTTTGCTGGAATAACTACCTGTGCAGTACGATTATTTCATTTTTGCAAAAAAAAAAAAATTTCAAAAATATTTTCTGTGGATTTATTTTATAATTTTTGGGGCAAAAATTGTTTTTATCGGACAAATTTATATTTGTATGGGGCATTTATTTAGGGGTTTATAAATTGAATTTGTGACAGCATATTGTAAGGAATCTGGAAGATTCCGCGGCATCAGTGTACCCCCTGCACAGGTACTGACCATCACGTCAGTTCGGCGTCCTTTTCACTGGCCTCTCCACCGATAGCCACATCTGCATCGACGGGGACAGGCTACAATCGACGGTCAACTTGACTAGGGTCTGGTACAAAGCTCATCAGATCGCTTCACGTGGTAAGCAATAACCATCGGATCTGACATTTATTGGCATATACATAGTCAAATCTCTGCCTAAGGTATGCATATCACCGGCTGGTACCTTTTTCTGTAGTCCGTCCGATTCCAAGCACAGGTCACATTGGGGTACTCGATCTGCGCCATCGTGTACAAATCCCTGTTGCAGGTACCGGTCACATCAAGTATATGCCGGTCCATTTGCCCTGATCATCTATCGGCTTCCATTGTTGGCCAAGTCACATCACCGTACCCGCAACCTGTCAAGGGTTAGTCTTCAAATTGCATCAGGGGTACAATTTTTAGTCGCGGGTCATATTACTCTCCAACCGCAGTCGGGTACTTCACAGTCGGCTGTCAAATCCAGCACATCGGCGGCTACCATTCTCCGTCTGTCAAAAGTTTCGGTCAGATCCGTCTCCAGCGGGTACCTTCCACTGACCCATCATCGGCGTACAAGCATTGGCATTCATCCAATCTACGGGTCTGCTGGAGGGTACGAAGATTCCAATCGGCAGTCCTGTCATCTGTACAAGCCGTTGGGTACCACACTGCCGGTCCTCGTCCACTCCTCAAGCCGTATGCAGGTGCCTTTGTTAAAAAATGGTCAGTTTAATATTTCATTGGCATATTTTATAAAAATTGTTTGTTTATAAAATATTTGTTATATTTGAATACTCGACCACATATTTGTAAGGCCGATAATTTGTTCATTGGCCACGGTTTTTTTAAAACCTTTGTAAAGCCGACTGTATTAGTTGTTGGGTGCCTTTATTTTTTGATTTGTCAAGGGTGTCAGTCATATGGATGACCATGTTTTTAGCACCTAGGAGCCCGAATTTTGCTCCGATTTAGCCTTTCTGTGCTATGTATTTGCCCCCAAGTGCCTATTTATAGGCCTTTTTTTCATTTTTTCATAACTTTTGCATACGGAGGTGAAATTTCAGAAACGAAATATCATCGGAAAGGTGAAGACCTGAATTTTTCAGTGGTGCAGATATTTTGCAGAGATTTTGCAGTTTTGTGCCTCTTTTTCCAGGTTGAAGCCCAATCATCGTTTTCTGCTTCTAAGCTCATATCTCTATGCTCCGATCTCCGATTTTCTCCAAATTTGCAGCGTTTGGAAGGTATTCAGGAGTACTTCAGATCTACTCATGCATTTTTTGCAGATTGTTTTCCAGATTTTCATATTTTCAGTTTGTAGCTGATTTGATAGTTTGGAATTCCTTGTTGTAAATTTGCAAAAAAAGTGTAAATCTTGTTGGGACAAAGGGGTTGATTTCTTGTATTGTGAGGGAAAATTGTTGTTCTCCTGTTGTAATATCTCATTGTATCATGGATTTGACAAAAGTTGTACTTCTAACTCCATATAACTATCATGAGTGGAAATCTCAAATGGAATTGTTATTGTTAAAATCAAAGTTGCAACGAATCACATTTGGTCAAGATCCAGAACCTGCAGGAGCAAAAGAGAGAAGAAAATGGCTTGATAGAAGGGATGAAGCTCTTGGAACTTTGAAGTTGTCCATTTCTCCATATCTTAGATATCATGTTGCATCTTGCACTCATCCTAATGAAGCTTGGAATACTTTAGAGAGTCTCTTTGGTAAGCCAGATAAGATGAGAAAATTTAAGTTGGAGAATGAACTCATGGGTCTTAATCCTTCAGATTTTGACAATGTCCAAGACTTTTTCTCTAAGCTCAATTCTCTTAGATTGCAGTTATCTAATTGTGGGGTCACTAAAGAGGATGAACAATTGTACTTTCTATTCTTGCTAAGCTTGGTCCTGATTATTCAGTGTTTGTTTCTACTTTCTATGCTACAATGGATGCTCTTGGAACTGCATACAAAATGCCTTCTCTTGATGAATTTGCAGCTCAACTCACAAGGGAACAAACAAAGTTGGTACACATGGGCACATTTAAGTCTTCTAGATCTCATGCTCTTGTTGCAAAGGAGACAAAGGATTCAAGTGGCATAGGTAAGAAGCAGAACAAGGCACCCAAGTCTAATGAGCAAGGTAAAGATCCTCCTTCACATAGCAATCCTGAGTCTACATCCTCTTCTAAAGAGGAATCATCTAAAAAGAAGAAGTCAAAATGTGCATATTGTAAAAGGTTAGGACATGATGAGCATAAATGTTATAATAAGAAGATTGATGAACTGACACACCTTCTTCAAAAGAATAACATTAAGTTTCCCTCATCAGTGTTTGCTACTTCTTCTTCTGCATCTCAATCGGCAACTCCATCATCTTCATCTAAGTCACAGGACACAAGATCTACTTCTGGGCTACACAAGATGAAAGGACAAGCACTCTTGGCCTTTACAAATCTTGCATCTCATAGATGGCTTCTTGATTCAGGGGCATCTCATCATATGGCATCTTCTATGGACATGTTCTCTTCTTTTGAGCCTTGTAATTCACCTCATATATTGATGGGTAACAATACATATATGAAGGTAAGTGGGAAGGGTTCTATTGATATGGGGAAGGGAGCTTCAATGATGTACTTTGTGTTCCTTCCTTGTCCACTAATCTCATTTCTATTTATCAAATTACTCATGGGGGTCAAGGTAAAATAGTTGAGTTCACTCCAGATAGAGTATACATAAGGGACTTGGAGACTAGGGATATTGTTGCTATTGGGATGGTTGATCAATCATCTCATGTATACTCCTTTTCACATTTTGCTTCAGAAGACAATAATGTTCCTTTGACTACATCACACACTTCATTGAGTGTGAACCATGATAATGAGGAGAAGTTTGGTCATCTACACCTTGGTATTCTTGAGACCAGTGCTGAGCTTCCTACTCCTCCACCTCCTGCTTCTTCAGTCATTGATGCTTCTATTCAACAGGATGATCATAGTTTTTCAGATCTTGCTTTGTGGGATGAGTATTTGACAGGGATTTCTAACTTGTTCATGGAGTCTCATACGGCAGATTTGGAGGACACACTTGAGGGGATTTCTCTCCTCTTTGATGACAGTTTCAGTACAACTGTTATCCCATCTACTTTATCTTTAGAGATTGAAATTCATGACTCTCCTCCATCACTTGATTTGTCATGTTTCTTGGTTCAGTTTGACCATGATTCTGTTGTGGCTCATTCAAGCTTGGAGGATCTTCATCAGTTTTTAGAGGCATACATGAGCATTCATGCTTCCTCCTTTCAGCTGGACATGGAGTGGCTTCATAATTAGCTTATGGCTTTGTTTCTTCCTAAGGGAAGATGTGTTGCTTGTAGACATTGGGTAATCTTCTATTTTCAGGCATTCTTCATCGGCATTGGAGCTTCTTCATCATGGGGGGATATCTTATCTCTCTACTTCCTTCTTATGGGGGGTATTTGATTGTATATACATGATGCATGTTGTCCTTGGGGGGTGTCATTGAGTCCTCCATACATCATGTTGTTTTATTTTGTTTTCTCTCTTTTGGAGAGGAGTTTTGTCCCACAGGGTTTTCTCCTTTTCTCTGCTTGTGAGAGATTGCATCATTTGCATTGTAAATGGGTACCTAACATGGCCTAGTAGCCGGGACCCATGGTCATGGTCATAGTCTTTGCACAGTTTGCATAATAATCTTCTCCCTAAGTTGCACTTAAGGGGGGGTGTTGGTGTGAATAATTGTCTTGTACCTAGCTAATTAATTCACTAGGTAAATTAGGGGACATATTCACATGGTTAAGTTTACTTAGGTAAAAGATTCTTTCTAGAAGGCTTAGTTGGCTTATCTAGAACTTATCTTATCTAGCTAGGATGCATCATTTCCTAGGTGATTAGGTTGTTGGTTGTCTCATGTCATAGGATCATGACATTTGTCAACATCATATTCATACCTATCTCTCAACCTTTCCCATATAAGCAAGGCATCTCATGTACATTTGTATTCAAGCTTCAATCAAGCAATCAATCAATCTTGCATTGTGAAGCGAGCATTCTTGTCATTCTCTCTCTTGTGGAAGTGGTTTTGGTCGCAACTGATCTTGGGGGTGTTGGGGAGTCACCATCAACTCCTACACCTTTAAAAGCCATTTATCCTCCAAAAATCTAGTATGATGACCATTTCTAACTTGCCAACCAATACCTTCATCCATAATCTTTTTTCCATTGATTATATTATTCCAGCATGTTGACCCTCTGGGAAGAAGGTGGAGGTCCTTCTTAATTATGGAAGAGTAGTTGTTTTCTAATTATTTGCTAGCTAGGATATCAATCCACTCCCCAAAAGAAGAGGAGATTGTCCAAATTTGTTTAGCAAGGAGAATTTTGTTAACTGTTCTAATTCTTCTTAAACCAAGTCCTCTGGCTTTTTTAGGTCTACAAACCAGATTCCAACCAATTAAGGGAAGTCTTTTTTTTTTTCCTCAACACCCGACCATAGAAATCTTTTTTGGATTTTTTCAAGAGCATTAGCAAATTTAGCTGTAATCTTAAAAAGACTAAGGGCATAGATAGGAAAATTCTGGAGAGAGGCTTTGAGAAGCTGAAGTTTTTTGGCTTGACTTAGCATGGCTCCTTTCCAACCGCGATCTTTTTACTTAATCTTTCAACCAATGAGAGCTAGAATGACTCTAGAGGTTTCAAACTTAAGGGTAGACCAAGGGAGGTGGCAGGAAAGGAATCCACTCTACAACTCAGGATTCTAGCTATTTTAGCATGTCTATGATCCAAAGTGTTGAAGAAGAATAGCGAGCTTTTTTTATTATTGATCAGCTGTCCAGAAACTCTCCCATACTTGTCTAGCAATTTTTTTATGGTTTTACCTTCAGCCACCATGGCTTTACCCATAAGCATAGTGTCATCAACGAATTGTTGATGGGAACACACCAGATTGCCCGAAGAAGGTTTAAGACCAAAAAGAAATTTGAAGTCAACCAATTTTGTCAGGTTCCTGCCGAATCTTTCAGCCATAATAGTGAATAAAATAGGAGAGATAGGATCACCCTTCCTTAGACCTCTAATGCTCTAGAAAAAGGAGGTGGGGGCTCCATTGACCATAATCGTTATGGAAGTCATGGACACAAGTTGTTCTACCATTTGGATAACCCTATTACAAAAACCAAAAGCCTTCAAAGTTTTAAGTAAGAAAGTCCAACCAACTCTATCATAAGCTTTTGAAATATCGAGCTTTAATAAAAAGCCTTCAGTCTTCGACTCAACTAGGGAGTGAATATTCTCATGAACTATAACAATAGAGTCAAGAATTTGTCTACCAGGGACAAAGTCGTTCTGTTGAGGAGAAATCAAGGAAGGAAAAAGAGTAAATAATCTTGAGGTTAAGACCTTGGATATGATTTTATATAAGGAATTACAGAGGCTTATAGGCCTAAAAGCCTCAAAATTATTAGCTCCAAATTTCTTGGGAATAAGAACCAATAAGGTAGCATTTAATTCTTTTAGAAGATTTCTAGAGCCAAAAATTTCTTTGACAGCATTTACCACATCTTCTTCAACAATCTCCCATAGCCATTGAAAGAAAAATAAAGGGAAACTATCAGGCCCTAGAGCTTTACTCCCTTCAAAGGAAAAGACAGCCCACTTGACTTCCTCATTTGTGGGGATAGAAGTTAAAAAAGAGTTATTTTCCTAGTTGACAATTCTTGGTATAGCTTCCACTAACTGATCCTGCTCATTTTGGTTTATTTCTTCACTGGTCGATAGAAGGTGTTTAAAGAAGGAACGCGCCTGATTTCTAATATCCTCCTCCTCATACCTGATTCCATTCACTTCAATTTGAGATATTCTATTTACAGCTCTGTGTTTTGAGGTTGAAAGATGAAAGTACCTATTGTTTCTGTCTCCTGTAGATAACCAAAAAGCTCTAGATATTTGTCTCTAGAACTCCTCTTCCTTGCCAATTATGTCATGCATTTTTGTGAGGATCTCATTCTCTTTTTCCTTAGTATCATTCAAATAGCCCTCTTTCTAAATTTTAAATTGAACTTCTCCCAATTCCATCTGAAGATCAGACTTAATCCTAAAGATGTTCCCAAAAGATTCCTTTTTCCATTTTTTAAAATTGCATTTCACTTCCCTTAACTTTTTAGCAACTTTGAACATGGCAGTTCCTTGAATTCTTATATTCCACCATTTCCTAATTTCCTCTTTAAGAGCAGGGTGAGAGATCCACATTTTTTCAAATCTGAAAGGAGTGTTCCTCTTCTTTTTTATTGGATCCACAATGAAACTGATAGGAAAATGATCAAAACCTATTCTAGTAAGAGTTCTAAGGGAGCAATAATAGTCAAAGTACCAATGATTGGAAATTAGAGATCTATCTAATTTGACCTGTATGGGATCTGACCCCTTTCTTTGATTAGACCAGGTAAAGGAGGCTCCTTGGAGATCCATGTCAATCAATCCTTGATTATCAATGAAATTTTGAAGATCCTCTTTGCTTTCCAGATTGATCTGGGATCCCCCAAATTTTTCTCCATTCATAATGGGTGTGTTGAAATCCCCCATAACAATCCAAGCTTCTCTATCAAAAATCCTCCTAAAGGCAGCTAATTCTAACCAAAAATATTTTCTCATTCCTTTACCATAGGAGCATAAATATTCAATTGAATCCAGCTAAAGTTATCTCTTATATGTGTAAATCTAGTTGCTACATGATTTGTACCTTCCAAGATCGGAACACCTCTAATTATGTCACTATTCTAGAAAGTCACAATACCTCCAGAAGCTCCACTCGAGTTATTACCCTAGTTATTGTAATACTGGAAAAGTTTCATCTTTTCAATTTTCTCCTTAGGCATTTTAGTTTCTTGAATTAAAAGAATATCTGACTTGTGATCTCTAACGAAATTGTGGAGAACATCCTGCTTATGGGGGCTATTGAGTCCCTTGATATTCCAGGACATAATCTTCATTATATACCAGGGGATTTAAGACATTCCGGGATAGTTTTTTGAGATCCATCCGCAATATCCTGAAAAATGTTCAACTCTCTTTTCTTTTTCGAAGACTTTTTACCTCTTGAGTTCTTTACTGCTCCATTGTCTACCTTGACTCTTGATATGGTAGAAATGCTACTTGGGGTCTTCCACTGAGTATTTTTTTCTTCTTTCTTCTTTGATATATTCTCCTCTTTATTAGTCTCTTCTTGGCTATCTGTCTCTCTACTGGATTCCCAGTCCTTATCAGTTGGTATCCTTTGTTTCCAAGGTAAAGTGTCCATGTTACCGTTCTTTTGACCAGACAAGATATTATTGGACAGATCTACTATGTGATTCAGGTTTTCAAGGGAATCCAAAACCCTATCTAGGGAGTTAGGATCTGTCACATACACTGCTCCTTGAGGGGGGAGATTATTAGGGGACGAGGATGGAAAAGGAATGTTCAGTTCCAAGGACAAGCCCTCATTAGAAATATCCTCCAGACCCAAGAAAACTTCATTTCTTTCAGAAGGGATTGTCATTTGGGATGAGGAGGTAGAAAGGTTCAGATCACCTTCACCAACTAAGGTGTCATCATCGAACTCCCTTTCCTTTGATGGGGACGTATTAACAAGATTCATGTAATGATGATCACAAGGGATCTCATCTTTAGATTCCATAAGAACTTCAATCTCTAAAGAGATTCTTTGAGTATCAGACACCATATTTTCCACTACCTGCTCTTGTTTTCCTTCCTTTCTCCTCCTGAATCATTCTTTTTTTTCCACTCCTTTTTTTCCAGGTCCTGCTAGTTTTTCTTTCTCTGAGGTGGCATTTAGGGGGCATTTTTTTTCCCAATGACCAGATTTCCTACACTTGAAGCTAGCAAACGGAATGGTTTCGAACTCTATATTCTACACCCAAGATCCCAGTTGAGATTGAATGTCAATTGAAGATGGAAGATCAGCTTCCTGGGATACTCCCACACATATCCTTGCAAAGACCATTCTCTTTCTAGCCGTTGTCATTGAATCAATAGAGAGAAGCTCCCCAAAGGAGCTCGTAATACCATGAAAGATATCTTCACTCCAACACTCTAGGGGCAGGCCTGGAAGTCTAACCCAAACTGGAACATTCTCAAAGATGGAGTCTGATAGATCTAAGTTGGAAGACCACTTCTTTAGGGCCAGGGATGATTTCCCTATCACCCAGGGGCCACCACTTCTAACTACCTTGATGTCCTCTCTGCAAGTAAAATCAAATGTGAGAAAACCCTTTGGAAGACCAGCAACAGAAACTTTCCCACTAGTTCTCCATTTATTTTTAACAAACTCCCTGACCACTTCGATATTTGGTCTAGGGCCCATAAACTTTCCTACCAAAGTTTGATCCATAAGAGCTATATTATGGTCAATGAGCAGATATGGAATAGAGATAGCAAACTTACTTCCTACAGGAGACGAAATGTTTTGCACTGGAGGGAAAGAAGATATTTCGTTAGGTTTTACCCTGAACAGAGAAGTCCAGGGTTTGCGATTACCTCTTGTGCCTACGGTGGTCCCCACACCCCCTTTAGCTTTCTCGTTTTTACCGGGAGATGCTACAGGGTTAATCTCTGGATTTTCCTTTCCCCCAGGTTCCACCTGTATTTTGTTTCCAGAGTCCACATCATCCTGGTCATCCTTACCCTGAGCATTTGAAAAAAAAAAAGTAGCTCCTAAAATTCCCCAACCAAATTTAATGAATGTGGTAGATTCTCAACTTCATGAATTGAAAAAGATCAATATTGAGATACCATTATTATAGGCCAATAAAGATATACCAAAAATAAATCAGTTGGTTAAGTTTCTTTGTATAAAAATGCTAGGTAGGAAGAAGACATTACCTCTTACAATATAGATAGGGACTAAACTCATTGATGTTTTGTTAGGAATATTACTTCCTCAAAAGTATAATGATCTTGGAAGTCCTATGATACCTTTGAGTATTGGAGGAATTGAGATAACCAATGTGCTAATTGATTTGGGGGAAACTATTAATATTATTACATCATACACTATTGGAATGTTGGGTATGACAAGGGTTCAAACCACAACAACTATTTTATATTTGGAAGATCAATCTATTGCCAAACCTAAAGGTTTTCTTGAAGATAGCATGGTTACCAATTATAGTTGACTTTCTAGTTCTTAAAGGTAGAAAAAATGATTTTGGGTATCCAATTATCTTAGGTAGACCATGGTTGGCTACTACAACAACATTGATAGATTGTGGATCATGAAGTATGATCATTTCTAATGGTCAGAAATAGAAGGAATTGTCACTTTATCCTCCAGCCCAACCATCATTTTAGCCTAATACTCAACTTTGGGTTGATGAGGATATAGAGTTAGAAGGAGATGACATTGTAGAATTGGCCATGGTTAGTTAAGTAGAGCATGCCGAGGAATATGAGGAACAAGATATTAATTCTAAAAAGAGTAACTATTAGAGGATGTTACATCATAAAAATTCGCATCCATGTCCCTTGAATACACTTGTTGGAAATCCACTTGATTCTTAGAGTGAGACCAAAGAAATTACAGTAGTAGGGGATAATCCTCTTTTCATTAATTCATCCTTATCTTCCTCACAAGAAAAGGACTTGAAGCAAAATTTGGAAAATCATACTAAAGCATTTTCTTGGGAATATAAAGATATGAAAGGGATTCATCTTTCTATTTATACTCGTCATATTTATACTAAAAGTGTTAATCCAGTAAGGTAGGTTCAAAGAAGGATCAATCATGTTCGTCATGATTTTGTAAAGAAAGAAATAGAAAAACTGTTGAAGGTGCGGTTTATTTATCCAATATTTGATAGTCAATGGGTTTCCCCATTTGTCATTGTTCCCAAGAAAAATGGAAAATGGTGTGTGTGTTTGGATTACAAAGAATTAAATAATGCCACTAAAATAGATCATTCTCCTTTTCAATTTATTGATCAAGTAATTGATAACCTAACCAAAAATAGTTATTTATCTTTCCTAGATGGATTTAGTGGGTACAATCAGATCCAAGTGGCTCTTGAAGACCAAGATAAGACTACCTTCACAGGTCCTTGGATTATGTATGCTTATATCGTTCTACCATTTGGACTGTGTAATGCACCAACCACTTTTCAAAGAGTTGTCTTGGTTGTTTTTTTGGATTTAACTACTTCATGTGTGGAAGTATATATGGATGAATTTATAGTTCATGCAAAAAAAATTTAAGAACTAGAAAATTTGAATAAAGTTTTTCAAAGACGTAAGGATCATAGGTTATCTTTGAATCATGAAAAGTGTTCCCTCATGATGATGGAAGGGATTTTTTTTGACACCACATTTTAAAGTAGGGAATAAAAGTTGATCCCAAGAAAGTAGAAATCATTCAATAGATTGAGATCCATAGAAAGAAAACTAATTTTCATAGTTTTCTTGGGAATGCAATGTCAAAGGACTCAAGTCTAGGTCAATAGGTAAACAAGTTGGTCAACTCTTGGTATCAATAGCCCATCATCCCATTAGTCTCAAAATCATCTGATAACATCATGTCCTAGGATGCATCCTTCCTATAATGGAAATCAACATCAGGCATCATTGTAGTTTAGTCTTGGCTAGAGGTATGAAGAACATTAGATTCTTTGTCTACTTGATCTTTTCTTTTGATTTATCTTATTGCGCCCATTCCAATGATCTCTTGATGATGTCTAATCAAAAAAAATTAGAGAGAAATGAATGGGGCATTGATCATTATCTTTTGTTTGTTGTGCTTGTTGGACATTCTTGTAATATAACTTGGTGATACTTGTTTTGTTAGGTGTGTATGGAAGAGGTTTCAAACAACTTGTTGATTATTACATTGTTAGGTCATGCCTTTCTACATTTTGGTGTGAGATATTTGAAATTTCTGAAATACATCCTAGTGAGGTTTTTGTATGTTAGGTGTGAACAAGAATACTCCTATTTGTTTTTCAAGTCAAATTCCATCTCACTAGATACAATGCCATCCCATTTTTCTATACCTTGGTGCATCATATCTATGTGTGTTATCAAAAATAAGAAAATTTGTGACATTTGTGTCCCAATCCTTGGATAAGAAAACCATCATCACTCATCACCATATCTAATAAAGTCTCGATGACTCATAGACTTGTTGGACTTCTAAATCTTCTTAGAATCAAGGGTTCATCCATCTTATTCTTCTCATTCTTCTATCTTTACTAACAGTTTTATCCAAGTATTGAATTAGTGTGTTATATCAAAATATACATGAGGCTACCCATGGTCAATGACTATCTATACATCATCAAATTTGTCTACATCAAACATTTGATATTTTTAGTCCTCTATGAGCTGAACTAATCCTGAATCTCTATCACGAGCTTGACCTAATTTTGTAATTTATTCCACTAGGGCACTAGTGGGGCATTTGAAAAAATCATTTTTTTTTTAATTTGGATCATGGCAGTGTTATTCTTTGAATCGACGTAACAGGTACCACACTTCAAAGAGGGGGAAAATGTAGACATCTAAAAAGTCTAATTGATACTATGTATCTAATTATGATAAATTAACAACATTTCTTCCTAAATTACCTTAAATTAACCAATTAATTAAATAATCAATATTATTTAGTTAAAATTAGAAAATCTAGCTATTACCCAAATAATTAAATTTATTGATTAATTCACCCTTCTAACTAATTTTCATCATATTTAATTAAATCAAATGATTTAATTAAATCCTCCTAAATCCTCTCATTTGATTAAAATCAAATCAAATGTGACAATCTCCTAATCCTCTCTAATTAATTAATTCTAGATTAATTAATCATAAATCACCTTTCTAATCATCATTATTAATCCCTCTAGCTTTTAACTCCTTAAGAGTTAAATCAACCCATGGTCAACTAACCAGGTTGCACATGAAAATAATTTCTATTAATTATTTTTAATTCCTCTATTTTCCCTATCAAAGACATATTCCAAAGAATATTCTATCAACAACCTCTCATTCAATTTCCCTCCAAAGGTTTTCAAAAACCTATCACATCCTCTTACATTTGAAATAAATTCTCTTACATCCTCTCAAATCTCAACCAATTTCATTTAATTCCTCTTACAACCTTTCAAATCCTCAACGAATTTCATTTATTTCTCTTCCATCCTCCTCCACTCACACATTTCCCAAAATGTGCTCCACCTTCCTCCACTCACACATTTCCCAAAATGTGCTCCACCTTCCTCCAATAGAATTGTGACACTTGGAAAATTCTTATTGGCTCCCATTTTATCCCACATTCATCAAATCCTGTCATTCTTCAATCATTGGCCTTTATAGATAGAAGCATTCTCTTCACAATATGGATCCACAAGTTTAATCCTTATCACTATAGGCATTTGAGTTCATAGCAATCACCATCTTCATGTCATTTTTAGTTAATTTTTATTACTCAACATCATTTCCACACTTGGAACATCTTCAAATAATCAAGATTATCAATTGGGATTGGGAAAGGGATTTTTTACACATCAAAGGAGCACCAATCCCCCTATGGGATTGAGGTTTGGTTGACTTAGTTGATTATATGCTTTGTTCTTGTTTTATTTTATGTTTTCATCTTTTTTCTTCCAAGTATCTCATATGGAACATTATATTGAGCTTCCTAACATGTTTAACAAGTTTTTGTTGATCTTATGTTAGTTTGTGTAGATTTGGTGTTCATAGTTTCATTCTTTGTTAAGCATTGTGATGAATGCCAGTGGATGGGAAGGCCTACACCAACAATGGAGATGTCCTTACAACCTTAGATAACTCTAGAACCATTTGAGAAATGGGGAATTGATTTTGTGGGACCTATTCATCCACCTTCTAAAGGAAAAAAATATATTCTAGTTTGTATAGACTATGTCACAAAATGGGTTGGAGTGAAAGCTTTGCCAGTAGCAAGGGAAGACAAGGTAGTTGATTTTCTATATAAACATATTCTTCAAAGATTTGGTGCACCAAGGGAAATAGTGTCAAACCAAGGACCATAGTTTGTGTCTACTATGATGGAATATTTTATGCAAAGATATCGTATGACACATAAGAAATCCACACCATATCATCCTCAGGAAAATGGGCCAGTAGAAGTTACTAATCGAGAATTATAAAATATTTTGACAAAGACTATTTCATTGAGAAAAATGGATTGGGAAAAAAGGTTAGATGAAGCATTATGGGATTAAAATACAACTTGGAAGACAACCACATGATTCTCTCTATATGAGTTAGTGATCCCACAATAGTGGTTTACAATTTTTGGCCAAACTAGACACTGAAATTATTATTTTTAACTAAATCTTCACTTTCGAGCACCTATAGTGGCTAAACCGTGAGGAATTTGAGATGATGTACACTAGATTTTCATGATATTTTTTTTGTAGATTCTACATATATTTTTTTCAAAATTTTTGGAATCAAATTTCACTTCTTTTTCCATCTCCCTCGAAAACTAGCTTTTTTCAGAAAACAACATTTTTAAAAAGTGACACTCACCATATAACACATAACTTTTTTTTCCATGAAGGGTAAAATTACAATTCTTTTGAAATTATGTTTTTAAATATGATATCTAGTGCTTCCACTTGGTTAGATAGTGCTTTATTGAATATTTTTTCTTTAATCAAGTTTCAAAATCAAACCAATTACAATTCAGACATAGTGTGACCATATAACGTGTAACTTTTTTGTATGTATCAAAATTCAATTTTATTTGTTTTGTTAGATCAAGGAATTCAATATCTGGTGCACTCATATTTTTCAAAAAAAAATTGATAATATTCTATTTTTCCACATGTGTAGAACAGAGAGCTTGATTTTTAGTGAAAACCCTACATTCACAAGAAATAAAAAATAAATATAGTAATCAAATTAAATTTAATCAAAATTATACTTTTTTGAAATCTTATAATAAGGACTACATACTTCCAAAAATAAATTTTATATGAATTCATTTGATCCCCCAAAAGGTAAATCAAAAGTGGTTTTTTATCAGCATTTTGATAGGTGCAAAGGAGACTCTGTTATGGGTATGGTTTAAAACTAGCGGGGTTCTATCCAAGGGGGCTTGGTATAAGGTGGTTTGATCAAACCCTCTTTAATTGGAATCCTTTAAATGGAAATTTTCAAGGATTAAATCATTATATTTCCTAAAAATATGTGATTTCAACAAAAATCAAGATCTCCTAGAAAGTGTAAACCACTATTATGGTAGCACGAGTAGTATATGGGAAAACTCCATTCACGCCTATTGAGTTTGAGTTGAAAACATTAAAAACAACATTGGATGTTGGTATTGATTTATCCAAAGAAGAGAAAATTAGGATTATACAACTAAACCAATTGGATGAAATGAGAATGGAAGCTCTTTCACACATAGAAATGATTTAGAAGTAGAGGAAAGAATGGCATGATAAGCACATTGTGACTAGACAATTTAAGAAAGGAGATTGGGAACTACTATTTGATTCGAGATTCCAAGAGTTTAAATGGAAAATACATACAAGATGGTTGGGACCCTTTGAAATTGATCAAGTTGTTGAAAATGGAGTTGTTCAACTAATACCAATAGATGGAGAAAGAAGGATTATGTTGGTTAATGGTCATCATCTGAAGATATATCACAAACCAACATCAAAAGAGGAATTTGTATCAAAATTGGAGAATAGAATTGAACGTTTTCTTGGAGAGGATGTTTCTTCCATGGGAGAATGTGCTTCTTTATAATTATTTTTAAGAAGACATAAATAAAGGAATGCACTTCTTTATAATAATTTTGAAGAAGCCATAAATAAAGGAGAGATTGAAAACTAGAAATGGTGGTTTATCTCCTGAAAAATCTAAAAAATAATGAAAAGGGGAATGGATGAAAACCAGAAATGACAATCTTCTTGGATCAATTTCAATTTTCTCCTGATGGTTTCAAAAGTTCTCGTAATAAACCAAATGTTGATCTTTATCTAAATTAGCTCATTGGAATCTTTTCCAACTAAGTTAATTTTCATGCTTCGGTTGATTATTGAATTAAATAAAACAAGAAGGTATGAATTTATTGTAGGTATTATTTTTGAAATGTTATTTTTCTAATTTAGTTAGTGTGATGTGAAATTGAGTAAATAATTTAAGTATAGAAATATGTGTTAACTAGTTGTTAATGATATAATAAATATGTTAATTATTTCAAAATGATAGTGGAGAGATATAGATGTGATATTAAAGACTTATGTAATGATTGCAAGTAAAGTTAGAATCTTCATGTCATTGCAAATAAATTTGCATGTGTCAACACCATCGCCAAACTTACAAATCATAATGCAAAGTAAAAGTTTGAGCGTACAAATCATCCAAATGTTGTAAAGTGAAATTAATAAATGTTTGACACGATGTGCCATTTATGGAAAAGTTTCTACTTCCAAAAGAAGAAATATTTATTCTGCATTTTGTTAAAAAAAATTGTGTTTTCTATTTTCTTTTTCAAAGCTGTAGAAGGAAAAATGGGGAACAAGAGAAATACAGAGCCTGAAAACATCAATTTGGACTCTAAGACTATGAGATTACTTAGGGAAGGTGGGTGACTCAACTTTATTCAAATGTATGAGGGTTTTGAGCTAGAATTGGTGGAAGAATTTGTGAGAAATTTTCATGTTAATGTCAAAATATTTAGAGGAGAGGTGATAGAAGTCAGTCTTGGTTATAAGTGAATTATTGGGTATTCCTGTTGAAGGAGAACTAGTAAATAAAGGACATATTAGTTTTGAAGAGTTGGTTTCATTATTTCATCAAGAACCTAAGAGGAATAACTCGCAATAGCCTTAAGGAACCTTGGAAAACCATTGCTATTTGGTGAATGAAGTTCTTCACCTATGGAGGAAAATATGGAACAATATTGGGACTAGGAATGTTATTGCTGACGCATTTAAGGTATGGTAATAACAAACCTTTTGCAAAAGTCAATCTATCTTCCTTTATATTTTCTCAAATATCTACTATGATATCTAGAGTAAAATCTAGGGGTACATCATCTATCAAATATCATATTTTGATAGATTTCATTATAAAGCACCATTTTTTGAGGAAAGAGTCTGGCAAGGAAGGGTGGCTCAAATTTTTATCAACTCTCACTGTTAAACATGGAAAAAAACCTAAGAAGGGGCCTACATCAAAAAGGGTAAAAATTGAAAAAAAAGAATCTTCTAGAGGACAAAAACAAAAGAAAAAAAAGCTAAAAATTGAAAAAGGAGAATCTTCTAGAAAAGGACAAAAATAGAAAAAGAGGAAGCTACAAGAATCTATTAGGGTAACTTGTAGTATTTCTAAAAAGAAAAATCAATAATTACAAGAAGAAAACCCTAGTACTACTAACACCCATGTTCCAAATCTTGAAAACTTACTAGAACGATCCCCTAAAGCTCATCAGGACACTTTAGAAATCCATGAAAAAGTTCAAACCATTGTATAGTCACCTGAATAGGTTGTTAGTATACATGAAGCTCCACTTCTATCTCCTAAAAGAACCCCCATGTTAGAATCCCATAGCTCACCTCATGCTAAACAATCTCCTCATATTTTAGATAAAGATAGCTGTTGAAAAATCTGGTAATGAAAGAGAGAAAAAAAATTCTTATGAGGAATTTGAAGATAAGGAAGTTGAATCTTCTCCTCCACCCTCTCTAGATTTTAAAAGAAGGGTAAAGAGCCAATGACTAAACAAGAGGAATCTCCTAGAATGCAGAAAGAAGAAAGAATGGAGGAAGAAGAAGAATTAGTAGGAGCAATGGAAATGTCAAGAATGCAAGTAGAGTTAGAGGAAGAGAAAATAAGAATGTAGTTTCTTGAAGAGAAACTGAAAAGGAAAGAAGAAGAGTTGTAAAAATCCATGAATAAAACTAAACAAATGGAAAAGGAAATGGAAAAAAAAGAAACTATTTTGCAAGGAAGATTAAATGAAATAGAGGAGACTTTACGACAAGCTAATGCACAAGTGTTAGCAAATGCTGAGGAAATAGAAAAGTTAAGGGAAAATTTTGAGAAAAAAGAGGAACATTTAAGACAATTTCCCAACAAATTATATGTTTACGATTCTTCCAACTCATCTACTCCACCTAGATACCTTTCTTTACCTCCTATTCATTCAATACCTCCTATTCAACCACTTGTTCCCAAAAGATACCTTTCTCTAACAACAATGAAACTTAAACAAGAAAATTATGAATTAAGAAATCAAATTCAATAGTTAGAGAAAGAAAGAAAGAAATGAAGCAAATGAAAGGTTTGAGTAGGTTGTATAACTTTCCTCTGCAATGTTGTCCATGAGAAAACCATTAGGTTTATATACATTGTTATTGAGGGAAAGATTTATTCAATAGAAAATCAATCAATTGGTTATGAAGAGAAAAACTCATTATAATGATGACAATGATTTTCTAAAATACTTTTATGATAGTCATCCAACTATTCAAAATTAGATGCGTGAATATTTTCAACATGGTTTTGTTCTTGGCCATTTTCCTCAATCATTTTCAAATATTTTTGTAGGAGAATTACAAATGAGGTCTTTTGTATCATTGCTACAAAATCAAGTTGAATGGGAAAATCAGATAGCTTAGTACAAAGATGCACAGATGAAATTAGGTCTCCCTATGAGAGATGAAACCTTCTGGTTAATGAATTTCAGAGCTACATTCAAGTATTTTGCACAATCACAAAAAATACCACCGATTTAAAGGTGGAATCTACCTAAAAGCATTCATGTTTTCAATGATATGCAAGATCAACTTCCATACAAAGCTCTAGCTATAGCAAGAGAGAGGTTTCGTATCATCCTGGTGCCATTGAGAAGAAGAGAACCCATCTCTCTATGACATATTAACTGGAGTCTCACTAGAGTAGGAACTTTGATTCATATCATAAAGGAGCAACAAGCCAATTGGATTGGAATGAGATTCAAACCACCTTTAATCATAATTCCTGCACCTATATTAGATGCACCACTACAATTTATAGGGGAAAATTTGAGAGACTTGATGAAAGAAATTGAACAGTTGAATGGGCATGCTCATTCTAGGACCTTACAATATGTGTTGGAATGTGTTGATGTGCTATAATGTTATAATATGGTTACCTAGCTATTGAACAGAAAACGAAATTCGCTAGATCCTCAACCATGAGGATGGGTTGATAGCAAGAGGAGAATGATGAGTGCTTTAAATGATACTTTAAATGTTCATTTTATGCTCATAAGAACTTTATTATTCTATTAATTAACGATGTTGGTGGTATAATATATGCTTTTATGTTTTCTTATTTTTCCCTATATTTAACTAATTAGGGAGTATATTAGAAATAATATTTTGCATTAAATGTGTTGTTTTTAATGATTTTAATATTGGAATAAATATTCAATATAAAACATTTTTTGTCACATTAGCGTCCTATTCTTGAGGATTCCATATAGGTGATTTAATGCTTACTTCATGAGGTGGATTTGTTAAACTCTTTGTTTAACAACTTGGAATTCGTTGCACTCCTAATCACTCTAGCTGGATACTGATTCATCACAATTTCAAATTGACTTCTCTAGTCGGTTTGGAAACTTCTTGTTCAACTATTATGTGGTGGAATTTTCTCTGACATTTTCACTTCTATTTTAGTTTTAGTTTACCATTTTTTATCTTGGCAGATTGTGCCATGTTTTTGAATTCAAATAAGGGACATTCCTATTTATCCACCATTTTGGATAGTTTAGGAGTTAGAAAATTTTTGCTTGATATTGTAATGAATGAACTATGCACTTTTATTCAACATCCCTATCTGGGCCAATTTGAATGAAAATAAGAAGTTAATATGAATCTCAGTGTTAAAGGTTCCACTAGAGGAAGAGTAGGGCCCTCTCTACCAAAGGAGGTGATCATGTGTTGTGTTCTTTTGATTCAATTAATTTATGTTCAATTTGTATTGAGTGAAAAGTTAAGAATCTTGATTTCTGTTTAATCATTGATAGTAATTGCATCTACTCATAGTTCTAGATTAGTTCATGGTGTTACCAAGATAGTTAATTATGCTTCACTATAGGTTAATATTTATTTTTTTACTTTAAACTTGAATGTTGCTCATAGGAATTAGATTCGGTAACTATTTTCAAACACATGATGGTTTCAGTAGAAGAAGTAATGATAATTGATCAAAAGATTAAACTGAAGTTCATTTGGAATTTATTCATGGAATTTAGGGTTGTTAGTTTCTAGATTAATATTTTTTTCTTGTAAGTGTAAATAGACTTTTTTTTCAAGTCAAATAATAATAGAATTTTAATTCTTCCATGAATCAATTACAATTAAGTTAGGTTGAGTCAAAACTATGTTACTAGAGTTTTTAATAAGCGTTAGTTAAAGTATAAGATAGAATTAAGTCTTTAGAAATTAGTTAGAAATTATTTTTTGAGTTCCACTCCTTGGAGCTCCTTAGAGTTCCTAAAGGAGATTGACCCAAATTTAAAAAGTCACTATTTACAATGCGAAACCCCCCCAATTTGTGGAGACATCCTTATCACATATAACTCTAAGAAAAACCTACTTCGATAATTGAAAGATTAAATGAAGAAGTGACATCAACATCCTTGTTCACCACTATACAAGTACAAAACATCCATGAGCGGTAAAGGAAGTTAGAGACTTTAAGCCCATTTTAGACCAACTCCTCAACCACTAACATGTGCGTGCATCCAAGGGAGGCAAGCTATTGCAGGATCTTTCAGATCATTTGATGACCAACTCCATAGCCTTCATGTAATTGAGGTACAAAAAAAACTATGCCTTCCAATACTAGGAAAAACCACCCAACATAATTGCATTTCTCCATAGTTGAGAAACAACCCAAGATTCTCCATATCATTAGGGAGCCTCTCACATAGACACCCAATATGAAAACATTTTCTGCAACACAACCATGAAGCAAAATATTCTATCCCATGCATCAGGGTTATGCTACTAGCAACTCATGAGCTTTAGGTTACAACATTTGAATATGACCAACTCAAGTTTCTCCATCTTCCATACTGTGCATTATCAGTTGGAACTCAAACAAATTAGAAAGAACTTCTACTCACCAAAGGATCAAAACATTTGTTGATTCATTCAAATTTCCTCAAGCTTGCCACACTAAGAAATCTTCACAAAAGGAATATCCAAAACTAGAAACACTAAAAATTATTACATGCATCAACATGCAAGAACATGCAAGCCACATGAGAGTCCATGCAAGTACCATGAAACACACATGCAAGTACATGCAACTCACAAACCTGCACATGTAAGCAAAAAAAAAAATCCCAAAAGAATGCTCTAATACCATTTGTTGGGAAATATTGGTCATCTCAAAAAGAAACACCCAAAAATAGTAGTTCCTTTAGTATCTTTTAATTTCATCAGATTGCCTCAAAGACATAAACTACTATGCCACATAGTGGAATTAGACATAGTTCATTTCCCACATTGACCCTTAGAGAAAAGTTAATGCTAATGAAACTAGTTCCAACAACACCATTAACAAATTCAACAACCAGAATCAACAAATATGAAAGATGAAACATATAATAGGAACACATAGATTTTAGGTTGGGAAAACCCTTATGGGTAAAAAACCCCACACAAAAAAAGCACAAATTGCCATTATATTATTTAGTAACATAATACAATTACAAATAAAATTTAGGCTCTAAGCCTATACAAATCTTACATCTTATTCCATTCTAGAGAGAATTTAGTAGTAAAATCCTAGTTCTATTTCCCTCTTATCTTCACAATGTAGAATGTTCAATGATTTATACCATTCGTTCTATGCAATGGTTCTAGGCTGTCCAGGAAAACCAATCGATTCCCAATTTTCGATCATCCAACCATCAATAGGTTCTAGCCAATCATAATTGTCCACCTCAACATCCATTGGGTCACAATGAGACATTCTAAATAGGTCACTGAGTTAGCCATCGTCATATCGGGGGGACACTAATTCATCTCCCACCGATACAACTAGTCTTGCTAACATACCATACACCACCTAGACCATCGGCCTATTAGAGGGACACTCACAAAGGTTCGACCGATACCAACATCTCCTACTGATGAACCACTCCATTGTTCCATTGGTTGGACAAGCTTCAATGTCCCACCAAAGACAAAATTCCCATAGATAAGGATCTAATGCTATGTATTGGGTTGTCGATGTGACAACACATAGACTCCCACCAATGATGTCATCTCCCACCGACAAGTCTTTACCACCATACAAGTCACTGCTCCATCAAACCATTGGGGGGACTCAAGACAAAGTCCCACCTACAACATGAACTCCTACCAATGAGTGACCAAGGCAAGACATCGATCTATTGCAAAGACTTTTTGGAGACTCCCGTCGACATGATTAACTCCTACTGATAGAACACAATGCTAGAGAAAACATTTATCACCAATTGCTAAGTTTCTTGAAAACTAAACTTTAGAACCTCACGATGGAGGTTGTGATGTTCCAAAAACCCATGACATGCTGAAAATGAAGAGAACCACAAAGTTGCTAAGTCAGGAGGTAATGAAAATTCAGAACACCACGACTTAAGTTAGGAAAACTAGAAAACTGACTTAACCAAGAAACCATTTCCCGCCAAAGGAACTTCAATTAGACTAGTGATATTCAACTATTGGTTTGGAAATACAGAGGGATGAACACCAGTTTGTTTGAGGCACCATTTCTCAATAAATCTTATTTTTTTTCAGGCATACTTCATTGGCATCGAAGCTTCTTCATTATGGGGGGGATATGATATCTCCTTTTTTCCTTCCTATGGGGGGATCCTTTATTGTATATACATTATGTAAGTATTCCTTAGGGGGTATGATTTAGTCCTCCACCCATGCATCTTTTTTTGTTTTTCTTTTATCACTTTGTTGATGATGATGACTATGATCCTCACACTCCTCTTGCTAGTGTTGCTAGAAATTCCTCAAGAGAGATTGGTAGTCTGAACTTTGGAGTTATTCAGACTCATGTTGATACATCTCCTGTTGCTACATAGGTTTGTCTTGCAACACAACATGATATTTTTTATCCCTTAGATCTTATTTTATTGGATGAATATTTGGCAAGCATCTCAAATTTTTTTGTGGAGTTTCATCTTGGAGATTTGGGAGATATATTTGAGGTGATTTATCTCCTCTTTGATGACAGTTTCACCATGGTAGTTGATACATCTATATTGTCTTTGGAGGTTGACATTGTTGATTCTTCACTTTCACTTGATTTGTCAGATTTCTTGGTTGATTTTTATCATGATTATGTGGTGGATTATTTTTTTGGGATATTTCCTTCCTCTTTTTAGTTCGATATGGAGTTGCTTCTTCATCATTTGGTGGACTTGTCTCTTCCTAATGGAAGAGGTGTTGATTGTAGGCATTGGATCATATTTTGTTTTTAGGCATACTCCATCGACATTGGAGCTTCTTCATTATGGGGGGATATGATATCTCCTTTTCTCCTTCCTATAGGGGGATCCTTGATTTTATATACATGATATATGTAGTCCTTGGGGGGTATGATTGAGTCCATCCATGCATATTGTTTTTTTTTTTTTCTCTCTTTTGGAGAGGGGTTTTTTCCCACAATTTTTTTCTCCTTTCTCTAGCTATGAGAGATTGCATTGCAAATGGGTACCTAACGAGGTTGTGTAGAGTGGACCCATATTGCCTTTTTTTCTTTTTTGCATCTTCATTCTCCCTAATTTTTCACTTAAGGGGGGGTGTTAGTGTATTTAAGTTTAACTTAGTTGGGACCAATATCACATTTTTCTTTCCTTTAAAAAGGTTGTACATTGTGTAATATAATCATCTCATTTTTTTCACTCTTCTCTAGTGAAATAGTGTACATTGCTTCTCTTGTATTTTGTGAAGGATGTATTTGAAGATGATTTTCCTAGGTTATTTGCTCTAACATTATTGAACTAGTGTTGTAATTTTGCATTCAATATCCAAGGTTAAGCATTGTTCTACACTTATCCCAAGATCTAAATCTTCATCCTTCATGACCATTTCATGTTAGATTACATATTTCAAAGACATCATTCAAAATATCATTGTCCATGTCTCATGGCATATGTTTCATATTTCATGTCCTTATTTCATTATCTCATTACTTGGTTTAATTACCTTAAAGGGGTTTGACCAAGGTAAACCCCAATTTACTAAAAAATCAACAAGTTTTTCTCTCTCTACATGTGTGATTGTAGATCTAGGTGTCTTGGAGCTTGAAGATCCCTTGGATATTAGGTTACAAGCTTGGAGAAAGTTGTTAGAGTTGTCCCCTCATTTACAAGGCTGTTATCTTCACAAAAAGTCATCTATAGGTTCAAAATTAGGGCTTCATATCCAAAAATTAGTTTGGAAGAAAAGAGGAGAGATGTGAGTACATATCTAAAAATTGAATTCTTGAAAAAGTGGAATGAGACTGATACACTGGAAAATTTGTGTATGAGTTGCACTATAGGAATTTTTCCATATTTTTGCAGTTCCAGATACACTTTTTCTAGAAATTTGTTTCAGATTAGAAACCTTGATCTGGGACTAATATGCCTAGATTGGTGTATGAGTCCCAATGGGCCAAAATTTTAGTTTTTTTAGTATTTCTAGTCCTCATTCAAGCCTATGTAGATTTCTAGGTCCAAATTTTTTATTTTACAACCTTTAGTTTTAATTTATAGGCATTTCTAGGTCATTCATTCAAGTTTCATGCATCACTAGGCTTAAACATTAGATCTTGCATTCTAGTAGTCATTTCAAGCCCTAGCTTGGTGGTGAACCCTTGATGAACTCATAGTTAGAACCTAGGACAACCCTATTGTCCTAAATCTTTCCCCTTTCTTCATTGTATTGAGATCTCCAGGGTTTCCCTTCAATGAGACAATTGTGAAATGGGTTTTCTCTATGTTCTAAACCATACAAAAGTGAATCCATTATCCATTGTTTCAACAGTAAATAGATTTTTTTGGTCATAGCTATTCTAAGCCCTATTACTAAGGAGTTAATTCATCCTTTACATGTCAATTGGACAATCTATGACTAATTTGACTATATTATGTGTTATATGGTGAGTATTGACTGTTTCCTTTGATAAGTTGTGGGAAAAAGAATAGGGAAGGTGCTAAAACTTGGCACCATATTATGAATACTCTATTTCCTATAGAATTCTTTCATATTTTCAATTGTATTCTCTTCTATAGAACATGTACATGCTTGATTTAGTCAAGGATTGCTAGCATACAAGGAGGCCAATCTATTGTTTACTAGGATGAGTATTAACTTAGAAAACTACCACCTTTTTTTATGTGTGCTGAGTCGAATTGCATGGTTGAGTGGTGTCAACTAGTTTACCATTTCCTTAGGAAAAAATGTCTTATTATTTAGTATAAATAGATGATCCTACTCTCTCATTTGGATGCCCATTCTGAAGTTACATTTTATTACTTTTATTCTATAGCTATATTTTTTTTTAGATAGAGTTAATTGGGTGAGAGCATGGAGAAGGAGGATATTGTGAGATATTGCATTGAGTGATTATAGTAATTTGAGGTGAAGCCTAGCAAGTTGGCATTGGAAGGTTGAGAACCAAATTATTCTATTATATTAAGCAATCAATAGGCATGAGAATGTATTCTCCTCTTATTTGTCTTTTGTTATGAAAGAATGAATGTCTTGATTGATTTGTTTCTAATTTCATGATAATTCTTGCACTAGTCGATCATACTATTTTCTTGTGGAAAGGAAATGAATCTATTTATGATTTTCTTATGAATGTTTTATATACTCCATAGTAAGGAGTGTTTGTTTATCAATATTATTATATACTAGATTTGGTGAAAGTGTGAATAACTTAAGGGAGTGATTAATACTCTTGTATGCCCTATATGGAAACTTAGATGTTATTTATATACATAGGTAGTAACACTACATGTATAATTTGAAATGTCTCAGTGTCATGAAGTGACTTGACACTATAGCTTATTATGCTAGGAAACCTTTGGAATGTTAAGGCTAGCATTACAATAAAAGTGAAGGTATGAAAAATAAGATGTGATGTTATGCAAACCACATCAATTATCTTTACTTGAATGATCACTTGATCATACTTTACACTCAAATGAAACCCTAGGTCTAGAATAACCTATTTAGGTTGAGAATTTTATTTGATTTAAGAATGAAACCTTAGGTTAAGATTTACCTACTAGATTGTGATATGTACTTGACTACACATTGAAACCTATAGGTTGGGAATAACCTACTTGTTTGAGTTGCTCATTTGGTCTTGTTTGGAACTTATAGGTTTAGATTAACCTATATGAATGGACTAGTCATTGGTTGATATATTTGTCCTAGGATTTCAATATACCAAGGTTAAAACTCACCTATGTGATTAATTTGATCACTTGAGTTTATGAAGTACTATTTGTTTGGAGCCATAGGTGGGATTACCTATTGAGTTAGAGTTGTTACCTAATTAGTTGTTTTATACTCTTGATATGAAACCATATTATTGACAAGATTCTACTATTTGAATAATCCTTTTTACTAAGGAGATTACACTCTCAAATGGTATCATATTTTGATGTGATTATTCTTCAATTCAGGTCATTCATTAATGAGACTATACTCTTGATGAGAATAACTTATTAACGTGATATATTACTGAATGGATTCAGTTATTTATAAATAATTATTCTACAATAAGATGGAGATTATGAAGCTATACTTTATATTATAAAGATATTCCTAGGGCTAGGATTTCCATTGAAGAGAATACCTTGTTTATGCAAAGTTAATTTTTAGAATAGAAAAGCTCATATATGATACCTAGGATTAGAATATCAATTGAAGGGGGTAATGCTTTATTGGTAGAAATACCATTCTGTTTTGGGAAAAGGGGAATAAGTTATTTATGAGGTTAAAGATTACCTATGGAAGGAAATTAACTAAACATAATATATGAATAATCATAATCTAAACTAAGCTATGGTAGTGTATGTGAATAGGATGAATGATACTCAAAGTTCTAGGTGAGAATACTTTGGCCAAAGTAGTGTAATTTTCCATTGGATGCACTATCAATTCACTGTGTTCCTTTTATGAATTCTAGTTCAATATTTTAATACTCATAGGGGTAGAAACCATATGATTAGGTTCTTTGTATGACACGACATTAAGCTCAGATAGGCTATTGTTAGGGGGTTTTACCAACCAATATCTTTATCAAATGTTAGGGGCATATATCAAATGATAGATGTGTGGGGAACTGCATGTGAGTCCGTAGTTGGAAGAAAAGTGCTTGAGTGATGCTTCTCCTCATTAGTTGAAGGTCAAGGTTTGCAGATGTTTGCAATAGTTTTAGGGACTAGACTATGTGCACCAAGGAATAGAGACATCTAGAATGTGCACCAATGCGGTGACATTAGGACTAGTTTGTACATCTATTGCTAGATGAAGCTTAGAAGAGCTATGTATGTATCATGTACCATTTATATGGAAGGTTGTAATCATGAATGATAAACTTGAGTTTATTCAATATAAAATCTATGTTATTGAAATATTTGTGAAATTGCAATGAAATGCAATGGAAGTTTGGAAAAAGTGTTTATTTCAAATGTGCATGTAATTTACATTACGGAAAGAAATTTTTTTAATGGCTATGTTATAACATCATGGATCATTCACTTGAGATGAAAACTTTGGAATTTTACTCAGTAGAACACTAGAGTTATTACTTTGTTCCTGTTAGGATTGGTGAGGGGTTCTTCTTCTCACATCAACACTTGGTTGTTTTTTACAGCTAAAACACTATGAATCTATCTATTATTTAGTAGCCTATTGATTGCATTTCTATTTGTAATATTTTCCTTTCTTGGTTTCAATATAAAAAGAAAAGGGAGAGGGGCTAATAATTGGACATGTTCTTATAATAATAAGATATGGTCCTATTATAAATAGAGTTTCATGAAGAAAAATAAAATGAGACAAGACTAATTATAATATTTTCTTGATAAATATGAGTCGTTATGTTTCATTTTGTAATTTTGTGTGGTAGAAATTTTTCCACCTAGAATTATTTCCCCACTTGTCAATCATATGAAGCTTTTAGATTCCCATCAATTAACCTAAGAAACTTTTGGAAGGAAAACTCTTTATCTTTATATTTCTTAATCTCTTTGTTTGTAAATCAATCAGAGAGGAGCACACAAACCAAAGAACAAAAATAACACAAATACCCTAAATTATCATGTAAATATTTTAGTAATAAAACTTATTGTTGATCATCAAAGCTCGCACCTCTCCGATAGTCTTATGCAAATTTCAATGAGTGGGGGAAAAATTGCATCTCACTGAATACCTTTGGGCTTTTTATAGAAAGTTGACTCTTCTTTGGAGTTTGGAGATAAGGGGAGAAGGAAATGTAAACATAAAACATAAAAGGTGATGTGCCAAAACTTTTATAACATTTCAAACCCAAATCATTCATATGAGTGATATATATAGACACGGAATGCCACAACCCTTCATTGTTGGAAAGAGAATGAACAAAAAATGCTAACTTCAAGCATAGTGCAGACTTTCAAATATTTCTACAGGTAGTGTTCATTAAGGTCTAATCAAACATAAATATTTCTTATGGGTATCATAACACTATCTCAGAAGTCACATGAACTCTTCCTCCTAATATAGCATAGCATGAAAAAATAACAACTTTCAGAAAAACAAAGAAGTCCAATGACAGTCTAGTTTTCTTAAGCTACTACTTTACCATATGAGCATAAAGCATAGAAATCCACTACTTAAACTATCTATATTTAGCTTGCAAGACACAATGTTTCATTAAAAATGATAATATAAAGAAAGAAATATTGAAAAGGGCCATACATGCATAGTCTCAATTATTTCTCCTATATAGTTTGTTCTTTTAAATATCAAATGAAATTTGAAACAAAGGACGAATTCCAATCTAACAATAGTTTAAACCTTAATAGATATAGCATGCCAAAGAGAATTAGTTCTGCAAATTTTTCTTTCAAAAAATAATTCTAAAAACCTAAGAAAACTAAAGAAACTTTTCTTAACAAAGAAACTATAACTTGGAATCCAACCCCTCATTGTGTCATTGCCTTCCTTATATAGCCATAGAAAAGGAAACACAACACCTCAACACATAAGTAATTACTACTAGATGTTGATACTTGATAGCTTGCAATCTGATTGTAGATCCTTGGTTAGGTCACAATGATCTTTGCTCATTAATTCCCAAATGTTGCATTAATACCCTTTAGATATTTAGCAAATATAGAGGCCCATAAATGATCAAATCCTAAAAATAAATTTGGAAAAATAATTTAGCTGACCAATCACATCACACCGAGGCACCAAGTCAAAGCTTCCATCCCAAAACCCAAGAAAAGGAAATAGGTCATCCAACTTTGATAGACTCCAAAAGATATCGTCTCATAAGATGCATAGTGCTTTTGTAGTGAAGAGATGACACGTCACGTAGGTGGAGATCTTATGTTTTCTAAAAAAAAATTAGAGAAAACTTCTGGCATGCTGAAAAATTTCCTAGGCCCTCCTCTGAAAGGAAAATGATAAAAAGAAAGCCATATAGTCACCACGTGGTGCATTTCCAATCTTTCTTACCGACCTTTCATTGACCTAAACATTTTTGAAGCCAAAATAAAAGAAGCCAAAGAACAAAATACTAATGCAAGGAAACATTTCACAGTTCTAGTGACTCACAAGGGCCTTCACTTGGGGAGGTACGACCCAACTCTATGGAAATTCCTAAAGTATATTGAAGGAGGAGTGTTACGTCTGCCATTCCGCTTCAATTGGTAAGGGCATACTGTGGATGAGCCTTTATGCTTGGTCAAGCTAGAAAAATTCTTTGAAAGAAATGATCCACCACCTTGTAGTAACCACTCCAAGGTAATGATAAAGAAGAGAAAGGAAAAAGATCTCACTCTCAATCTCATAATCTACATGCACCGTACTCGAATTTGGGAGTTCTGTAGAAGTTCGATCCTTTTGTTTGATAACTTTTGTAATCTATTTTACTATCAACATATCTCCATCTTGGGATAAAAGGGAAGGTAGCTCAAAATTGATCAAAACATTGAAATCCTTTTTAATATCTTCAACTCTCCTTGCCAACACCATTTAGCAATCTTTGCACTTTTTGGTGACCTTGTGGGAGTTGACAATCTCACTTGCTTTGATGGAAGTGGTTCTTCGGTTAGGAATTTTAGCATCTTTCAGAATCTCATCGGAAGCCACACAAAGCCTAGAAATGAAACTTTGTGATTCCGCCACTCGAGGGTCACATGTCTATAGAATGTGATCAACCATTGAGCCAATTTTCCATTTATTTCTTGCACATCCCTCAAGAATTGCAAGACGGGCTTGAGAACAAGAACTGTAGCTGCAATCCGCTCCAATTGTGAAGATACCAATATTTTTAGTAGTAGGAGAGACCCAACCTTTTAAGCAATAGCTAGCTCCTAATTGAGTTGAGTCTCTTTGGTTCTTACATTCTCCTCTATTTTATCCCTCTCCTTTAGAGCATTCACTAGTTTGAAGCTTATTCTTCACATCTCTAGGTCATAGGTTTGCAAAGCATACACCGTCTCTTGTTTCTCTAGCTTTAATATTTCTACCTCTTCCTGTGCCTTCCTAACACTATCAAAAGATTGAGATCAGACACTATCTAGCTCTTTCTGTAAGTTTTCATTAGTACTTTTGTACTCCATGTTGGTTTGATGTTGGGTGGCAAGGTCAGCTTTCAATTTCTCAATTTCAGCATGTACCCAATTTTGTTCACTTTGTGCTTCTTCAAGGAACCTTGAGGTTTCCCCTTGCTTACCTTAAATCTGCATTATGTAGTCAATTTCAACATCTTTGGCCTTGGTGTTAGTCTGCAATCTTCCTATTGTTTCCCTTACATTAACCAACTCTGTCTCACACTTTTTCAACTTTCTGCTCAGCCTTTCATAGTCTACATATACTACCTGTTGGGTGGTCTTAGCTAAGACCACCTTATAATGTGCATGAGTTTCATTTAGATATAGTCTCATTGTCCAAATGTCATAATCCTCCATCTACATCTGCCCCTTAGGCTTAGCCATGAGTGGCATCATGGTGCTAATCAAGAGAAATTATGCTTCTCATTGTAACAAGCCTCAATTTTCTTGATAGCCAAAAACTCAGCATTCTTCAATAGTTGTCTCTACTTAGCATTTCATTGGGCCAACTTGATGGCATTGAAATGATTCTAGAATATTTGAAGGACTTTGGAATTCTATGCTACAATAGGGGCACTGAGAGGGAAACCAAAAAGGGTAATGAAGGGGGAGACCTCAGATGTGTGAGCATGTGGTGAAGTGAAAGGGAGTGTTATCATGGAAAAGGGAGGCACACCTAACTGAGACTAAGTGGGATATTTTCCAGTAGGGGTGAATAGAGGTACGGTCAAGTGAAAATGTATTTTCTTGGAAGATGATGGGCGGGGAGTGGGGGTTAGCATAGATGTATCAACTCTTTCAAGAGGGGACCTTGACAAGGTGATCAAAGAGTCAATAGTGGCCAAGGTGAATGTTGCTTGCTCGGCATGCAGGGCAATGTTGGAGCTTTCTTTACGAACAAGAGGGGATGTATTCAAAATTATCAGGTCAAGGCTCAAGGATGGAGAATTCCTTTCCAAGGGAGGAAGCAAGGGGGCAATCAAAGATGTAGAAGTAGGAATAAGAGATAGAGTGAAACTTACCTAAATCATAGTAGTTAGCACATCTTGTAAGGAAGAATCCACTTCTTCTTCTCCTTGAGCCAGCATGTCAGATACACCTAGATCTTGGACCCACCTTCTCTTTTCATGACCATAACTAACATGTTCTGATCTACTAGCCACCAACCCCTCCAAAACTTGGACTTTGATGACCATAGCGGATGACTCTCTCATAGACCATCGGTGTCTCTTTGCTTTACTCTAGGAATTGGAGGAGGATGGAGTTCGTGAATCTCTTTGCTTTGAATCCCTTTAACTATTAGATTGTCAAGGTTGAGAAGGATAATACAGAGCTTGTTCCTCATCAATTTCATGGTTAGTCTTTGGATTGTTGTTATCAGTGTCAGCCTTCTTATCATTAATATCTTCAAACTCCTCATCCTATGGGAATTTTCCAATAGGAAGGGTGGGTCACCATAGCTCCTATCAAAACCTCTAGAAATCTACCTTCTTTCTTTTTGACTAGCCCCTTTTTTTTAGTTGTGTATTGATAGATTTTTTTATCAGAAGGTTCCTTTATTACTGTACCTTTGGTGTGTAGAAACTTAGCCATTCTAGTCATTTGAAAGGAATTTGTTTCAAATCAATGTATACCTATGTACTTTCTCAAGTCAAGTTCTTCCTCCTCTTGAATTATTCTCACTCTTCATGCTTCATGCTATCAAGTCCCTATGGGTTGTAGTCCCACTTATCATAGAGGAGGACCAAGCCCAAGGCTACCAATAGAACCTTGAGCTCCTCTTAACAAAATCACTTCATCAACTATACTCGACTATTAGCAATATTAAGGGGAAGCATATATAACTTCATTTTGTTCCTTCCAATCCCAATAGATCTTGTCAACAATGGTCACCTAACGACATGCCTCTAATGCTAAGACCATGTCTGTCACAAACCTAGGGAGTCGAAAAGACTCATCAGGAAAGTTGTGGAATCTGATAAATGTGAAGTCCACACTCAGGAAATAATCCACTGGGTTTGGTGAGATTCTCATCCATTGTAGGACCTCAGGAGAGAAATGGCCAATAGGGCAAGGCAACAATTCTTGAAGCATTGGCCTCAAAAAGTAATCTACAAACCAATAATATTCCCCTATTCTGGAAAGTATATGGGTCCACATAGAAACTAGCTAACGATGACCTAGGCCAACATCAAGAATACTGAAAGTTTGATCCCTCTTGAATTTATTGTATGATAGAGGAAAGGGAAGATGACCTCTATCTATTTGTTCCCTTGTTTCTTCATAGAAATTTTCTCTTCTGGCCTTTTCCTCCCCGAAGAGATCCATCTTTTCTTCATCAAAAAACTATGCATCCCAAGCTGTAGGGATGCACAACATGTCTCATATGGCTTGAGCAGAAATAGTAACCATAATCCTACCATTCCGAATGACCCCTATTACCTCATCAAGTTGTAATGCCCGCCGTGCAAACCCCAGAGAACTCAAAAAGGCAATTTTTTTTATTTTTTTTAAAAGCAATTAAATTAAACTTACAATACATTAACTATAATCACATAACATAATACATCACATTATCACACTTAGTTCTCTGGGGCACGCGAGGTTACATTGCAACTACAAATGGAAATTAAAGATAATGATAAACCATGCAACCAATTATAATATAATAACCATGAATAAATGTATTTCCATAAACCAAGAGCAATTATATTAAGATACCACATAATACAATCATATGAGTCTCATCAAATAACTACATTGAATCCTAACTATTACATCATTGCTATAATGTTACATTACAATCTTTGATATAATAATTACAATGAAATTCCCAAACAATTGGGATGATACAATTTACAATGAATGCTGAATAAACAAGTGAACACTGGTGCAACTCCAACTGCGGAAAAGCTGCGAACAAAGGATGCTGATGGGGAACCCAACGGGTGCGGAGCACGTTCCACCCAACCATGTGAATTAAAGATAACTCACCCCCCATGCTCAGAGGTGATAATGAAGTTAACTCGACCATGATTGTCAAACCGACTCCATGACAACAAGGTACAAACTCGAATACAAATTCAGAGAATACACTTAAACCAAGCAATGACAATATCAAATCACCAAAGTATACTCATAAACACTAGCACAAGAATCTGAATCAACAATAAGAGTACAAGGCTAAGGAAACTGATACAACATCCAAGTCCAAAATACATTTCTAGAGGCAAAAGCAACAAGGCAAACAAGAAGTCTAGTGGAGAGTGTCATCGCACAACTCTCATGGGATCTCCTGGCTCTTCCTCCAACTTGAAGCACTGGCACCCATCTATGGATCTCCTGGCTCTTCCTCCTACTTGAGGCGCCAGCACCATAGGGTAGCTCGTGCGGAGCCAATAACCTCTCATGAGGACGAGATTATGACTTTGCCGACCACGACCTTCTCAATCTATCATTAGTCTATGATAGCCCTAATGCATAGATGAGGAATCCAATTTCTTTTATCTTGAGTGGTTTACTACCCATCCCCCTAATTCTATTTTTAAGTTATCACTTGTTTAACTACTCTTCGTGGGTTCTCCTGTGCACTTCCTCTTAACCGAGGCACCGGCCCCCACGAAGAGCCACTCTCCCTAAGACCCCTAACAGTAAATTGAAACAAGACAAGGGTTGAACCTCCACAAATAAGCATGATACCAAAGCAAGAACAAGCGAGGCACTAACCCTCTCGCAAAACTCATAACCGAAAGACTTAACAATACCGTTCAACCCTTCCAAACATGAACCATAAGCTTTCAACTCCAAAGATAAATTCAAAACGAGAATAACATCCAAAAATAAACCAGTCTCTGGAACAAAGGTTTCAAGCCAACAACCGGGTTCCCACATCGACATTAAAGCCAACACAAAAGTAGAATGAAACTACGCATAACTCGATGAACTCAAAACACTATGACATCTTTACTCAAGCAGATAAGACAAGGAGCATTACGATTTTGTCATGATCAATTATTAAATTCATAAAAAGCAAAGATCAATTAATATATGCAAATACCACATTAACTTTATTATGTTAATTTCATTAACATTTTATTTCCGAAACAATTATATTTCTATGAAAGAACCATTTAATTTTACCATCTAATTATTGCAAATGAAAATAATTACAATATAATTCATCCTATATTATATATATATAAATTAAAACAAATAAAAAAAAAACACACACACACATATATATATATCAATTTATGCAACTTAATTTTAAACTGAAATTAATAAATAAAAACGGAATAAACATATGTGTAAAATTTTATAATTTATAATTTAAAATATAAACTAAACTAAATAAAATAATAATAATAAAAAAAAACAAATTAAAAAGGCTGACTGCCGTCGCAGTCCTTGCATGGACTGCGCACGGCAGTACATGCAAGGACTGGGCATAGCAGTCCTTAGGACTGCTGTGCGGCAGCCTTTAACCGCCGCACAGGGGTACAAGGGGGGGTCGGCCAGTCCGCCCCTCCCAACCCCTTTTAAATTTTTTTGTATATAAATTTTTTTTTTATATGTAATTTTTTTTTAAATTAACATTTTCGTTTTATTTTGTACTAAAATATGAAGTCCGTCCTTACAGGCACGGACGCTGACACAGTTCGGCCTAAAACAAAATTTAAAATGGAAAATTTACAGTGCAGAGAGATAATTCAAAATACAATTTCAATCAACTCTAATATATATATTTATTTGTAAACCCCATAATAAACAGGGGAAAGAATAAATTAATTACAGAGCAGAGATAAATTATTTATTTATTTATTTATTTTGCAACAGATAAATAGAGGTAAACAGGGTTTTTAATTTAATACAATATACTTCACAAACAACAAATTTTTCCATTTATTTCAAACAACAATTTTTTATTTATTTATTTTTTTAAATCACATGGAGACCTAGTTTTTTTTCCTACTTGAAAATTCTGATTTTTTTTCCAAAAGCATGAAACCCCAGATTTTTTCCTATTCTGTTTGAACCCATATTTTCTTCAAACTACTTGAATACTCAGCTTTTTCCTAATCTATTTGAAACCCCAGATTCTTTTGTAAATACCAAATTTTTTTTTGTAATCAATTGAAACCTAGATTTTTGTAAATAAACTAGATTTTTCCTAATTCTTTTGCTAATCTAGATTTCTCCCTAATTTATTTGAAAACTAAATTTTTCCTGATTCGTTTAAAACCCAAAACAATATGATTTTTAATTGAGATTTTAAACAAGTAAAGAAAGAGGGATTTTGATTGGAACCTGGACTCCTGCTTGCTGATATGTGATGAAGTCCTTGCTCTAACCAGCCCTTCGAACAGCTCTCCCTCCTCTTCTCCCAAAATTCTGTTTTTCGCTTCTTCTTCCTCTTCTTCTCTCCTCCTTGTTGACAGATTCTCCACACAAAACCTTACAGCACTCTCTCCCTAATTTCCAAAATAAATTTCTGAAATACTGCCCTAAACTTTTCCAGCAAAAGAATCCCCCCAAAACCCTTTTCGAAAACTCACTATATTTCATTTTTCCTCCATGCAACCCAACAACCATTTTCTATTAACAGCCTTGCATTTTCTTCCCACACCAGATTTTTTTTCCATTTGTCCATATTATTATTATTATTATTATTATTATTATAAAACTCCATTTTGTCAGCCCTACATGCTCATGCACCAAATTTAAATTTACTTATTTTATTATTATCCTCAACCCGGTAATTTTATTTGCATTGACAAAACACCATTTAATATTAATAAAATACATGACTTTTTAAATAACTAAACATTTAAATATTTTAAATACAATTTAATCTAATTTTTAATCAACAATTTTAAAATTGAAACACCACAACATATAAACATACCAACAGTAATTATATACAACATAACACAACTACAACCACAAAACATGACAACTACATAACATACAATACCATACAACAAGGCGGTCTGACATCATGGAACGGGCAAACTTCATTGTCACCTCTGTATCAACTTTATACCGTTGGGTTATTTGTGCTCGCCCTGTCCTGCCGAAGCAGGTGGAATCGAGACTATGTACCTTCAATTCCTGCATACAAACGAAGTTGTGTACATGTGCATATATATATATAAATCAAAGCATTGTGTTGTGAGAAGGAATCACAGCGTAACAAAGCACTCGCAATGAGTGATGTTACACTGTCCTTCATCACATCTATCCTAACAATTATAACATGATTGATAAAATATCATTTCTAAACTAACAATTCATCTCATGACATAATTTATTATACCACCACATCATAATATAAATATGAAAATCACTAACATCACCAACCACAATGTCATATGAAATAATAATGTCCACAAAAGGAGTAACAACATCATCAAATGTCTAACTAACCAATCACACCAAACAGTATCATCATAGTATCAATGTATCAAAGTATCAGATCAAAGCATAAAACGAATGAGTCCAACTAGCAACTAGGAGGGTTATTACATCCTCCCCCCCTTAAATTCGGCTTACTCCTGTAAGCTAGAAAACAAGTAAGGGTAGGATTCTCTAATACGGGAAGCATCCTCCCATGTCATTGAAGTCTCATCATTGGGGTCCCACTAGACCCTCACCTGCTCAATATCCCTGCCTCTGAGAATGAGTCTCCTGTGCTGCACCACGGCCACGGGCTCTAGAGCTAGCTACCCATCCTCGACCTGTAGAGCATTCCAATCAAGTACATGAGTAACATCAGGAAAATAAGGCCTAAGAACAGAAACATGAAACACATCGTGAATCCGCGACAGACTGGGTGGCAAGGCCAGGCGATAGGCAACAGGACCAATATGCTCTAACACCTCGAATGGACCCACAAAACGGGGTGCAAGCTTAGAACCCTTTCCATAACGAATAGGGCTCTTCCGAGGATGAACTCGAAGAAACACTCGATCACCTACTGCGAACTGCCGATCAACTTTGTGTGCATCAGCAAACTTCTTCTGCCTATCCTGAGCCGCTACAAGATGCTCTCAGATGCGAGCTACCTGCTGCTCCATATCACGAAGCATCTCAGGTCCAAGAAGAACCCTGTCCTCCAATCGATCCCAGCTCAAAGGGGTACGACAAGGACGACCGTATAAAGCCTAGAATGGAGCTATGCCAATCGAACTATGATAACCATTGTTATAGGCAAACTCAACCAAATGCAGATAATCTTCCCAACGAGATTGTTGGTCCATGACATACATGCGAAGCATATCCTCAAGCACTTGATTAACTCTCTCAGTCTGACCATCTATCTCAGAATGGTAGGCAGAACTAAAATTCAACTTAGTCCCTAAGGACCGCTGCAAAGATTTCCATAAAGCAGATGTGAATACCGGATCTCTATCAGAAATAATCTTGCGCGGTATCCCATGCAATCGAACAATATCTTCCATGAACACCCTAGCCACCACTGAAGCAGTATAGGAAGATCGAATGGGAGAGAAATGGGCTACCTTGGTCAACCTGTCAACAGTGACCATGATAGCGTCGTGTCGCCTGGAAGACATAGGCAACCCGATAATGAAATCCATAGAAATAATGTCCCACTTCCACTCCAGAACAAGATGAGGCTGCAACAAACCTGCCGGATGATGATGCTCGGCCTTAACTCTCTGACATTCCAGACACCTATCCACAAAATCAGCAGTGCCATGCTTCATCCTAGCCCAAAAATATAGTGAGCGAAGATCAGCGTACATTTTCTTAACTCCTAGGTGTGCCGAATAAGGAGCTCTATGAGCTTTGGTCAAGATTAGGGTACAAAGACCCTCTGCAGGAGGTACATACATTTGGCCTCCATAAAGCAAAACACCATCTGAATCCATAGAGTATCCAGAAAATTTTCCTTCCAAAGCTCTACCCGACTCAATCTCCAATTTCACTGCTTGATACCAATCATCTGAAGAAAGAGCCGCAAGGATCTGACTTTTCAAATCAACCTCAAGAGCCATAGCAGAAATCTCATGCTTGCGTCTACTCAATTCATCTGCCACCACATTCTCTTTGCCCTGAATATACTTCACCTCAAAATCATATTCACACAAGAATTCCATCCACCTTCTCTGCCTTGCATTTAGGTTCAGCTGCGTAAAGATGTACTACAGACTACAATGATCTGTATGCAACTCGTACTGATGACCAAGGAGAAAGTGTCGCCACCTTACTAAGGCATGCACAACTATGGCTAACTCCAAGTCATGAGTGGGGTAATTGAGTTCATGAACCTTAAGCTTTCGTGATTCATAAGCAATCACTCGCCCCTCCTGCATCAACATAGCCCCTAAGCCTTCCAATGAAGCATCAGTACACACAACAAAATCACCTGATGGATCATGAACTGCTAAGATTGGAGCACTAGTTAGCTTGTCCTTCAAAGTCTGGAAAGCAACTGACACTGCTCAGACCAAAGAAACTTCTTTCCCTTCCTCTGCAAGGAAGTGATAGGATGAGCCAACCTAGAAAACCCTTGGACAAAACACCTATAGTACCCTGCAAGTCCCATGAAGCTGCAAATTTCTGAGACATTTGTGGGTGCGGGCCAATCCACAATAGCCTGGATCTTTGCAGGATCAACCGAAATTCCCTCACCAGAAATCACATGGCCCAAATACTGAACTTCGGTTTTATAGAATTCACATTTCTTGAGATTGGAAAACAACTGATTACTCCTTAAGCACTGCAACACCTACCTTAGATGCTCCTCATGTTCCTCCATAGACCTAGAATAAATCAGAATGTCATTGAGAAACACAAGGATGAATCTATCCAAGAAAGTTCGGAACACTCCATTCATTAGGCTCATAAAGACTGAAGGTGCATTCGTTAACCCGAACGGCACCACGGTGAACTCATAATGTCCATACTGAGTACGAAATACTGTTTTATGAATGTCTAGATCAGCAATCCTCAACTGATGATATCCTGACTTGAGATCAATCTTAGAGAACACCTTTGCCCCTTTTATCTGATCGAAAAGATCATCAATTCTGGGTAATGGATATCGGTTCTTCACTGTTACCTTGTTCAACTACCTGTAGTCAATACACAAGCGAAGAGAACCATCCTTCTTTTTCACAAAAATCATAGGTGCTCCCCAAGGAGAAACACTTGGGCGGATAAAGTCCTTAGCCAACAACTCTTCCAGCTGCAAACGGAGTTCCTGAAGTTCCTGCGTTGTCATCCGATATGGAGCTCGAGATATTGGCTCAACTCCAGGTACCAGATCAATCCTGAAGTCTATATCTCGCTTAGGTGGCATACCAGGTATCTCTTCTGGAAACACATCAGAAAAATCCTTAAGGAGAGGGTACTGTTCCAATGACACCCCTTGGCTATCCTCTGACTCCAAGTCACTCAAAGATACAGCAAAGAGCTGACAACCCTGTCGAAAGTACCTTTTGAGCTGCATGGCAGAGATCATTCGTAAAGAAACAGGTTTTTGAACACCCACGATTTCCACCTCCTTTCCAGAATCATCAAAGCACCGCACCGCTTTACGGCAGCAATCAATTATAGCACTGTGTGCACTAAACCAGTCCATGCCCAAGACAACATCATATGAGCCGAGTGGTAGGATTTTGAGGTTTACTTTAGTTGACAAAGCCCCTGTACTCAAGCTACAATCCTGCACAAGCTTCTCTACAACAAGCTTTGACCCTGAAGCCAATTCAACTTGCCATTTCTCGCCTTGACTAGTTGCCACCAGTCCACATTGCTCAACCACTAGAGGAGATATAAAGGAATCAGATGCACTGGAATCAAAAAGTATAGAAATGCTAGAATCATGTAACACACCTGAAGTCTCAATGATGGTGCTCTGGTGGTCTGCCTGTCGATTGTCCACTATAGCAAATACACGATGAGACCTCCCTACATCGCCTACTGTCGACTCTGATCCAACTGGCCTCTGATTAAAACCTGAAGTGCTCTTTTGAGGACACAATCTAGCAATGTGCCCCTGCTGCCCACAAGAGTAACACCCAGTACCCCTGCCAAAACCTCTACCCCCTGATGGAGCATTTGACTGCTGAAAGCTCCCTCGACTCAGCGCTGACTAGATACTAGGTGTAGGCTGTGCAAAATGTTCCTGTCGAACTTGGTTCCTGTTCCTATTCTGATCCTTGCGAAACTGTGAATTGCCACTTTGAGGAGATTGGAAGTTCTTTTGTTTTGACTGCTGCTGCTGATGACCCCCTTTCGAGGGTTGAAACTTATTTCTGGAAGATCCTGCTCCCTGAGACTGACCCCCATGAGTGCTAAAACCCTGAGTAGGTGCACTACCAATCTGCACTCCAATAAGGCCACCCAAGGCCATGGCCAAATTCTCCTCCACTAATCGAGCCTTCTCAACTGCCATTTCCATTGTCTTCGGCTCGAAGACTCGCACACCACCACTGATGCGGGAATTAAGGCCCCGTAAAAAGTGCTGAACCAACATGCCCTCATCGTGGCTAATCCCTGCATACTGCTTCAACTCATAGAAGTGTCGCTCATACTGTTCCACTGACATAAACAACAGCTTGAGATCATGAAACTCGTCAGCCCTGCGTTGCCTCCAATGGTTTGAGAGAAAACGAGCCCTGAACCTGTCCAAGAACAATTCCCAGGTGACCATACTAATATCAAGGTGCAATTTCTGTTCCTCAAGACGCCACCAAGTAGATGCGAAGCCTCGCAAATGCATAACCGCGCACCGAGCCTTGGTATTGCTACCGTACGGGTGCATGGCAAAGCAACGATCTAAGTCAATTAGCCAAGTTTCAGCCTCAAGTCCACCTCCTGAACCATCAAATGTCGGTGGGTGAGCTCTCAACAAAACCCTCATATGGCCTGCTAAAACTGCATCCTGATCAGAAGTTATTTCCCTCCGCCTCGGTGACCTTTCTCTTTCTCTTTCAATCTGTGGCTCCTCCTCTAGCCTGGGTCCCAAACGAGCTAGAATTTCCCCAAGAATATGCTGTAAGGAACCATCTAATCCAGGCTGCCTTGGGTTCTGACCACCTGACGGATTATTGTGAAGACTTGGCTGTTCCTCATGCTCAGAACCATGAGAATTGGGAACTGAGGGACTTCGCCGGTTTGCTCCACGACCAGCACCGCGACCTCTTGCTTGGCCACGTCCCCTACCTCAAGGCATACTTCTGCACAACAAGATAAAGGTACAAATAAGTTCCAGAGTTCAAACGAGAGGTTACTTAATGGACCTAACTACCCAGAGACCCCAGCGTTTGCAAACCTGGCTCTGATACCAAGTTGTAATGCCCGCCGTGCAAACCCCAGAGAACTCAAAAAGGCAATTTTTTTTTTTAAAGCAATTAAATTAAACTTACAATACATTAACTATAATCACATAACATAATACATCACATTATCACACTTAGTTCTCTGGGGCACGTGAGGTTACATTGCAACTACAAATGGAAATTAAAGATAATGATAAACCATGCAACCAATTATAATATAATAACCATGAATAAATGTATTTCCATAAACCAAGAGCAATTATATTAAGATACCACATAATACAATCATATGAGTCTCATCAAATAACTACATTGAATCCTAACTATTACATCATTGCTATAATGTTACATTACAATCTTTGATATAATAATTACAATGAAATTCCCAAACAATTGGAATGATACAATTTACAATGAATGCTGAATAAACAAGTGAACACTGGTGCAACTCCAACTGCGAAAAAGCTGCGAACAAAGGATGCTGATGGGGAACCCAACGGCTGCGGAGCATGTTCCACCCAACCATGTGAATTAAAGATAACTCACCCCCCGTGCTCAGAGGTGATAATGAAGTTAACTCGACCATGATTTTCAAACTGACTCCATGACAACAAGGTACAAACTCGAATACAAATTCAGAGAATACACTTAAACCAAGCAATGACAATATCAAATCACCAAAGTATACTCATAAACACTAGCACAAGAATCTGAATCAACAATAAGAGTACAAGGCTAAGGAAACTGATACAACATCCAAGTCCAAAATACATTTCCAGAGGCAAAAGCAACAAGGCAAACAGGAAGTCTAGTGGAGAGTGTCATCGCACAGCTCTCATGGGATCTCCTGGCTCTTCCTCCAACTTGAGGCGCCGGCACCCATCTATGGATCTCCTGGCTCTTCCTCCTACTTGAGGCGCTGGCACCATAGGGTAGCTCGTGCGGAGCCAATAACCTCTCATGAGGATGAGATTATGACTTTGCCGACCACGGCCTTCTCAATCTATCATTAGTCTATGATAGCCCTAATGCATAGATGAGGAATCCAATTTCTTTTATCTTGAGTGGTTTACTACCCATCCCCCTAATTCTATTTTTAAGTTATCACTTGTTTAACTACTCTTCGTGGGTTCTCCTGTGCACTTCCTCTTAACCAAGGCACCGACCCCCATGAAGAGCCACTCTCCCTAAGACCCCTAACAGTAAATTGAAACAAGACAAGGGTTGAACCTCCACAAATAAGCATGATACCAAAGCAAGAACAAGCGAGGCACTAACCCTCTCACAAAACTCATAACCGAAAGACTTAACAATACTGTTCAACCCTTCCAAACATGAACCATAAGCTTTCAACTCCAAAGATAAATTCAAAACGAGAATAACATCCAAAAATAAACCAGTCTCTGGAACAAAGGTTTCAAGCCAACAACCGGGTTCCCACATCGACATTAAAGCCAACACAAAAGTAGAATGAAACTACACATAATTCGATGAACTCAAAACACTATGACATCTTTACTCAAGCAGATAAGACAAGGAGCATTACGATTTTCTCATGATCAATTATTAAATTCGTAAAAAGCAAAGATCAATTAATATATGCAAATACCACATTAACTTTATTATGTTAATTTCATTAACATTTTATTTCCGAAACAATTATATTTCTATGAAAGAACCATTTAATTTTACCATCTAATTATTGCAAATGAAAATAATTACAATATAATTCATCCTATATTATATATATATAAATTAAAACAAATAAAAAAAACACACACACACACACATATATATATATATATATCAATTTATGCAACTTAATTTTAAACTGAAATTAATAAATAAAAATGGAATAAACATATGTGTAAAATTTTATAATTTATAATTTAAAATATAAACTAAACTAAATAAAATAATAATAATAAAAAATAAAACAAATTAAAAAGGCTGACTACCGTTGCAGTCCTTGCATGAATTGCGCACAGCCATGTGCACGGCGGTCTTTTTGTGCACGGCAGGATTGTTGCGCAGCGGTCTTAAAAACCGCGGCCAACCACCACATCGGGGGCCCGCCCCTCCCTCCCCTTTTAAATTTTTGTATATAATTTTTTTTATATGTAATTTTTTTTAAATTAACATTTTCGTTTTATTTTGTACTAAAATATGAAGTCCGTCCTTACAGGCACGGACGCCGACACAGTTCGGCCTAAAACAAAATTTAAAAAGGAAAATTTACAGTGCAGAGAGATATAATTCAAAATACAATTTCAATCAACTCTAATATATATATTTATTTGTAAACCCCATAATAAACAGGGGAAAGAATAAATTAATTGCAGAGCAGAGATAAATTATTTATTATTTTTTTTTTTTGCAACAGATAAATAAAGGTAAATAGGGTTTTTAATTTAATACAATATACTTCACAAACAACAAATTTTTCCATTTATTTCAAACAATAATTTTTTTTATTTTTATTTTTTTAAATCACATGGAGACCCAGTTTTTTTTCCTACTTGAAAATTTCAATTTTTTTTCCAAAAGCATGAAACCCCAGATTTTTTCCTATTCTGTTTGAACCCAGATTTTCTTCAAACTACTTGAATACTCAGCTTTTTCCTAATCTATTTGAAACCCTAGATTCTTTTGTAAATACCAGATTTTTTTTTCTAATCAATTGAAACCCAGATTTTTGTAAATAAACCAGATTTTTCCTAATTCTTTTGCTAATCCAGATTTCTCCCTAATTTATTTGAAAACTAAATTTTTCCTGATTCATTTAAAACCCAAAAAAATATGATTTTTAATTGAGATTTTAAACAAGTAAAGAAAGAGGGATTTTGATTGGAACCTGGACTCCTGCTTGCTGATATGTGATGAAGTCCTTGCTCCAACCAGCCCTTCGAATAGCTCTCGCTCCTCTTCTCCCAAAATTCTGTTTTTCGCTTCTTCTTCCTCTTCTTCTCTCCTCCTTGTTGACAGATTCTCCACACAAAACCTTCCAGCACTCTCTCCCTAATTTCCAAAATAAATTTCTGAAATACTGCCCTAAACTTTTCCAGCAAAAGAATCCCCCCAAAACCCTTTTCGAAAACTCACTATATTTCATTTTTCCTCCATGCAAACCAACAACCATTTTTTATTAACAGCCTTGCATTTTCTGCCCACACCAGATTTTTTTTCCATTTGTCCATATTATTATTATTATTATTATTATTATTATAAAACTCCATTTTGTCAGCCCTACATGCTCATGCACCAAATTTAAATTTACTTATTTTATTATTATCCTCAACCCGGTAATTTTATTTGCATTGACAAAACACCATTTAATATTAATAAAATACATGACTTTTTAAATAACTAAACATTTAAATATTTTAAATACAATTTAATCTAATTTTTAATCAACAATTTTAAAATTGAAACACCACAACATATAAACATACCAACAGTAATTATATACAACATAACACAACTACAACCACAAAACATGACAACTACATAACATACAATACCATACAACAAGGCGGTCTGACATCATGGAACGGGCAAACTTCATTGTCACCTCTGTATCAACTTTATACCGTTGGGTTATTTGTGCTCGCCCTGTCCTGCCGAAGCAGGTGGAATCGAGACTATGTACCTGCAATTCCTGCATACAAACGAAGTTGTGTACATGTGCATATATATATAAATCAAAGCATTGTGTTGTGAGAAGGAATTGCAGCGTAACAGAGCACTCACAATGAGTGATGTTACACTGTCCTTCATCACATCTATCCTAACAATTATAACATGATTGATAAAATATCATTTCTAAACTAACAATTCGTCTCATGACATAATTTATTATACCACCACATCATAATATAAATATGAAAATCACTAACATCACCAACCACAATGTCATATGAAATAATCATGTCCACAAAAGGAGTAACAGCATCATCAAATGTCTAACTAACCAATCACACCAAATAGTATCATCATAGTATTAATGTATCAAAGTATCAGATCAAAGCATAAAACTAATGAGTCCAACTAGCAACTAGGAGGGTTATTACACAAATCTTCTGGCACACACATTGACTAACTCTGGACATGGATGCACAATGGGCAACATGAATTATGGAAAACCAGAATCCTAGAGTCGAAGTGAAAAACCCTCAGTTGGCCCATACTTTTACTTTCTTTGAACCATTCCTTCTCTAAGGTTTTTAGGGTTAGATGATAACTTGGGGTCAAAAAAATTATTGAAGATATCTTGTACTGCCTCTCTTTTTACAGGCTTATCAATCGAAACCTTCTTGCAGTATTTGAAATGTTGCTCCTCCACCTTCAGGGCATTGGTGAATGACTTCTACTCAAAAACATTGGCATAGCCACATCATTGGCTTGAATTTATGGCCTATCTTCTAGAGGTTGAGGGTTCCACCATGACTGTATCAAGAAGTTGTATGGAATTCCTTAGGGATAACAACCACTTGCCTTTTTCTTGAGAAGGAAAACCTACTTTTGAGCATAATTAGTTCTCTTGTTTTTACATGCAAATAAGACTACACTATTACTGTTGGACCATTAAATTCTACCACCGAGGTGATACATGTGGATTAGAGATCCATATCCCTCAGGAATTCCAAAAAATTGCATGAGGATGGAATTAGTGCATTCCTTCTGTTGTCTCAATCAAATGAACTAATTGCCTCAAAAATCACGTTGTTTGTCATACAAAATGTGCTAAGGTGATGCAAGGTACCCCTGAAAAGATGTGGCCATTAATTTATTAGAATTTTAGCAGATTAACTAATTTCTTTTCTCATTAGTAAGTTGGTTGGCCCTGATGATTTCAAAGGACACATGTCAACAATCCACATATGAGAGAATTTACTCCCAATGCACAAATTTATTTCTCAAGGTATTCCATGAGATCCTTTGTATGATTTATCTTCCTTGCTCCATTTTTCCTGAAAAATTCTCATTGTTGTTTGGCAAAAAATAATCATCCCATTGGTTGAGGTTGTTGGCTCCCTTTTCTATATATAGCTATGCTACCTTTTGCAAAATTCATTCAAACATATAGTCTCTTAATTTAGTTAGCTTTCTTCTTATTCCCATTCTACCATAATTCACCACTTTACAAGAATGTCTACTAGCTTAGGCATTCCCATCCAGCTTCTCCCTAGGAGACCGCAATATAGCTTCATGAGATAGGTTACCAGTGACCAAACCAAGTTCCTGGTGAAGAAATGTGACACCCTTGTCAGGACTACATTCAAATGGGTGATGGGCATAGACTTCATTATTGATGAGAACCAGCTCCAAAGCAACTACAATGTGCTTTCTTGCTTTGTGGCCTCACTGCTGGACCTGAATGTGTCCAGGCCTATGATAATTGAATTGTGCCATGAGATGTTCAACACCTCATTGTTGGAAGGGCTTGGAAAGGTAGTGCAAGTGGCCATCCATGGTGTTGGTGTCCCAAGCACTATGGACCTCCATAGGCATGTAAAATTTAGCATAGATGTACCCTGGTTACCCTTCCTTTCTGACTTCTACACTATGGATGTTGAGATGCACCACTACTCATCTCATCCAATGACCATTTTTTCTACTGCAGGAGTATGGTATGGAGCAAGTTATAGGACTAGCCTAGAGGAAGCACTTCACTTCCTAGTGCAGAGTCGCAATGAGTAGGCCTTGAGCCTATGTCATGGAGTTTACATTTGTTGTGTTTTCAACCCCCTTTTGCAACCAAACAAATAAGGAGAATAAGAAGAAGAGAAGAATGAGAAAAAGGAAGACCTGATAACAAGCCTTTACAACTTCTTGGGTGATGGCTAGAGGCCCTTTCCAACTATTTTTGCATGTTGCCTACTCTTTTGATCTTTTGGCTTCCTTTCTCCTTTTAGGTTCGCTCAAGAGAGTCTTATGTTTGAATTTGAGCCTCGGGATTGCATTGTATGTAAATTTTTTGATAAATATAATACAATTTGTTTGTTTCTTTAGTGTTCTTCTTTAGTTACTTTATTCAAAATTTGTCGAACCCCAATCCTAATACCTGCAAAACGCAATGAACAAACACATTAGAAGGTAATATGCAAGTAAGAACAAGGATTCCCCATGAAATACATTAGCATAGTTTAAAATAGGAAAGAAGAATGAATAACACAATGAAATAGATTAAAATCCTATTAAAACAAGCAAACTCTTGATCCCATGGGGGAATTGGTGCCAATTTGATGTGAAAATTGGCCCTTTCCCAGCTCCTATGATGCAAGATTGTTGTGTGATGAAGAGTGATCCACTTTTTTGATGCTTAATGAGTGCTCCAAAAGAAAAATATTCATAACCTAGCTATGAACTTCAATGATAATGGATGAAAATTGCTAATGATTTGAGCATAGTAAGTTTACTCAAATTGTGGATGATAGAATGAGGAGATTAACCTCTTATTTATAGAATGTTAAGTTGAGGAGATGTCCAAAATACAGCAATGTGGGACTAAGAATTAGCCAATGGAAAAGTGCCACTTGTCCACTTGTGAATGGATGGAGGATGTGCAAGTTTTGAAGAATGTGTCAATAAATGCATATATTTGAATTTTGAAATTGTTGAAATGACATGCAAGAGGGAAGGAAGAATGCATTGAATGCCAGTTGGCTCAAGGAAAAGGACATGTAAGAGAGAGTAAATACCTTGTTGGAACGACTCATCCCACTTGGATTTTAAATTCAAACTTGGGGAATATTCTTTAAAAGATTCCTTGTTGAAGAAAATAGAGATTTAATAAATCAATTAAATATATTTTCATGTGCAAGTGGGAAAAGCTAGAGGATGGGACATGATAAGATATTTAAATTAATCAAGGTTAATTAATTTAAAGAAGGCATTAAATAATGTGACCTATTTGACTTAAATTTGTGGATTTATTTAAATCAAATAAGAGAAGAATGTGATAAAGGATTAATTAAATAAGGATTTTGATGTATTTAATTAAAAGAGATGATGTTAGATTAAACTAAATAAGGTTTTCATTTATTTAATTTAATAGATAGACTTAAGATATTTAATCAAATAAAATTAATTATTTAATTAAATATGATAATTAGATTAGAATGGTCAATTTAATTATCAAGAAAAGGTGACTTAATTAGATAACTGATTTATTTAATTAAGAGAGGAATGTTGACAACTTTAATCAAACAAAGGTATTTGATTAAACGGTTAGACCGAAGGATGATTCAAGATGAAACAATGTTAGTGGTCAGGATCAGATGTCCAATGTTAATCAGTACATTTTATGTGTCTACAAAATTTTAAAATATTTACAATTTTTTTTACATATGGTACATAACTATTAAAATTTTCAAAAAACTATGCATTTTAATCGAAAAATTTAGATAAATACCATTCATAAATATATATAAAGCATTTCCTTCCATATATTCAAGCTTGTACACATTCTTTTCTTTGCATGCGCTGATTCAGAAAGGTCCTTCCCATAGTGCTTCAAATTTAGTGTGTTGCCTTGGTTTCATAGTACATTCATTGTACTTTAGCACTAAGCTCCCTTCTTTGAATTCTAGACTAGAGGTCTTTTTGTCAAACCATCACTTGACTATCTACTATTGGTTGATAATGGCTCCATGAGCCTTTTCTCTATCTTCATCTAGTTTGAGTATTTTTTCCAGCCGTACTTCCATCCCACCATTTTCTTTAATCTCCAGGGATTTCAATAGTTGTAAAGCAAGAATTTCTATGGAATTGGCTATCACTACCTCTTTTTTTTACACCAACTTGTAAGGGGAGATCTTCAGAATCTGCTTCAGGGTAATTTGGTCTACCCATAGAGCAACCTGTAAATGTTTGTGCCAATCTCTTTATCATTCTGACCCAATGCATTTGATTAACCTAATTAGGTTTTTTTGGGTGGAATCTGCTAACCTATTCCTTTTTGGGTAGTAATTTGATGAAGTTTTAAGGAAAATCCCATATCTGATAGCAAAATATGACATCCCTAACCTAGAAAAAGCTCGAGCATTATTGGATATGATGGTCTTCGGCAGACCAAATCTATCCACTATCTCTTCAAGGAAATTAACAATTTTCCCTTCTATCACATTCTTTAGGGCTACAGCCTCTGTCCACCTTATAAAGTAATCAATTTCCATGAGAATCCACTTGTGTTCGAAACTGAAACAGGATTTATCATGTTGATAAAATCCAAACCCCATTGGGAAAAGGATTCTTTGGTTATAATTAAGATCAGAGGTTGAGAAACATTATTCCTTTTGCCAAAAAAATAATGGCACTGTGTATAGTTCTACACCAGATGATGTGCTTTGAAAAACATAGAGGGCCAATAATATTTGGCCCACATTATCTTTAAAGTGATGGTCTTGGCAGAAAAATTCCCACCCTCAAGACTATGATGAAATTTGTTAAGAACTCTTTCCGCCTGTAGGTTGTCGAGACATCGAAGCAACACACCATCATAATTTCTCTTAAATAGTAAATCTTGAATTAATACATACCTGGTACCTTGCAATCAGTAGTATCTCCTTTTATTGAACATAAGACTAGTTGGGTAACATCCCTTTTGCATATACCATTTTCAATCAGCTACCCAAGACTCTTTAGACTTGAACTGGTTTGAGTAGACTTGATCGGTCTCCTTTTCAACCGTAAGACTCGTTTCCTTCCCCAAACTAGCTTGATTAGTCTGATGTTCACATCACATTCTAGGATCTTAGTGATCCAATTTTCTCTTTTTCAGTGATTTCACCTTCTTTGATGTATTCTTGCACACTGGGATGAAATTGATTTTCCCTAGAAATGAGTGGAGTCCTTTCTGGTTTACTAGCAAGGGTAATTCCATTATTAATCTAACCATTTTAGGATCTATTGATATTCCCTCTTTAGACACTACAAAACCAAGTAGGTTACCTTGAGGCACTCCAATGACACACTTTTTGGGATTTAGAGAAATCTTGAACTGTTGGCATTTCTAGAAAACCTTTTCTAGATGATCAAAGTGGTCATCCTTTTATTTTGAAAAGACCCTTAGATCATCCAGATATATTAAAATAATCAGGAAGATTAAACCTAAGAAGCAATATCCATTTCTCCTTGAAAGGTTGCACCAACATTTGATAGGTTGAATGGTATCTTAGCATATGTGAATGTTCCCCACTTGGTGGTAAATGTCATCTTGTGCTAGTCACTCCCCTTTACGTATACTTGGTTATACCCTAAAAAAACATCAAGCAATGAGAATGTTTTGGATCTGGCTACTATCTAAAGAATTCGCTCCACTAACGGTAAGGGGTAATGATCCTTTAATGATGCCTTGTTCAAGTGTCAAAAATTGATGCAAACTATGATGTCACCATTCCTCTTTCAGACAGGTACCAGATTTGACACCTAGGTGGAATGTTTGATTGGATATATTATCCTTGACTTGACCAACTTGGTGAGCTCCTATGCAATAAGTGCTTCAACCTTCAAGTTGAATGGCCTTTGCTTCTATTGGATAGGCTTAGACCCTTCCCACAAGTCATTGGTATGTTGAATTATACCTGGGTCACAACCTCGAGGGTCATCATAGGTCCAACCATAACTTCATCATGCTCATAACATAGATCCCTTAATCTTTCTCTATCTTTTCATTGAACCTCTTTACTGACTTTCAACTTTTTGCCACTTCCAACATCAAGCTCTTCATAATCTCTTTCATTTGTAGTAAACCTTTGCTTGCCATTTCTTGCATCTTCATAGTAAAAAAGGTTCTCGAGGGAAATCAACCCTCTTGGAAGCTTGTTCCCTTTTAATGGGATGACCTACCCATTAGAAAATTCTATTCCTAGGGTTGAACTATCGGGAACCATTCCTCCTTTCTGTATGAAGGTAGCAATCTGAGTTTTGTCATTAAAAACTTTCCAATTTTCATCATTATCAATAATTGAGGGTCAAAAAATGACTTACACTACATTTTTCTTGGTTGAGTCAAAAATTGGTTCAAATTATGACCCAACAGATGCCATTCAATTAGCGATACTATTTTGAGATTGAGGAATAACTTATATGTTGAAGGCTTCAAAACTCTCAATCAAGTCCCAGATCCAATGTTTATATGACTTCATTCGAGTGTTCTTTGCCACTCCTTGATCATGGATTTGACTCACCACCAGCTTCGAATCTCTAAAATCTTAAAATCTCTTTATACCCATTATTATTTCAAGGTTTATAGCATGGAACAATGCCTCATATTCAACATCATTATTCGAGCACAAGAATAGAAAATGATAAGCTCTGAGAGTTTCAGATCCCATTGGAGATAGTAATTAGACACCTGCTCTAGAGCTATCCTAACACTTGGCACCATAAAAATACAAGGTACATAGATGATTATCAGATAGGGCATCAGATTTCTCCTAATCCTTCATTAGTTTCGGGAAAGTATGATCACCGCCAAAATTTACATAGGTACCTAGCCCTATCACATGGAAGTTTTCGAATGGATTGGAATCAATGAATTGGTTGAGTAGTACTTCTTCCTCAAGAGTCCACTCACTAGTATCCTCTTCATCTTCTAGCATTTATATGCGATATTTCTCATGTTGAGATATAGAAGTATGTGTAGCTTCAAAGCATAGGAATACATTGTTTGCAATATGTTCGAGATGTAAAGATTGAAAAAGAATCTTCATCTTCACCCCATGCTTGGTTCTCAATATCAAGTGGGACCAATCAAGTGCCTAGTATCCACCAAGCTTGGTAGTGAAATCCCTTGATAGACACATTCTGAAGATTGGTGGAATGTCTATCACTACTACTTCCTATGTGACTGTTTGACTTGGGCATGAGAAAAGAGTCAAAGATAGATCCTTTATCCAACCAATGATCAGAACCTTCTTCCCCATTTGCATGATTCCTTTTTCAAGGGGCTCATACTTAAGTTCCAAAGCATCTACCACTTGTTTTGGCATGACAATTGTACTAGCCCCTTAATTGATCATATTATTATGCAAAAGCTTATCTCCCACAATAAGCATTAAAAACAAAGGTGTGGGCTTTGGCTTTCTTACCTCTTTCTCTTTTGCATTTTCCATGTAGTTTGCATATGCTGAAGCTTTTGGTGCTTGAGGTTCCAATGTGAATACCTTGTCTTTTCTTTGATCGCATATTGGAGCTAGTCCTGTCTTAGAAATTTTCTTTTCTTTCTTCAATGTTCCTGAAGCAGAGTCTTTTGTTCAAGAATAGATATGACATCCCACAATGATACACTAGTGGGAACCTTCTTCAATTGCTCGACCACATTAAGCATCTTGAATGTTTGGGCCTTGGGCTTAAATGGTGGTATTTCTTGTGTTTTCAGAAGAAAACATTTCAAGATGAATAGGTTTGGTATTTGGCTCATCTCTGTCTCCACCAATGGTAGATTATCCGACTGTGGAATAGGTCAGATGATAGGTGGTAGTGACTGCTTCTCTCATGGTGGAGGTTATTACATGTCGGTGGAGGTTATTGCATGTATTCACTTGTGAGCCTTCTTTTAGACCTCATGTTGTAATTTGACTGTACTTGCAGAGCCCTAATCATTAGAGCCTTGTTTGCAAACACTGTGTCTTCTTCCTCCACCCATGAGAACAGTGCTTGATCGAGTGCAATTTCTAGCTCCTGCTCCAAGGAAATTCCCTCCATTTGTGCTCTAAAATGAGCATTGTCTATTTTGCATGATTCATATTTTCCCACATTTGGGAGCACACCTTTGCTTCCTTGTTCCACTATCCATTTTTGCATATTTTCCCTAGGTAAATTTCATGGAAGATGACTATCATTGCATGGGAAACACCATACATATTCCTCTTTCACCAAATTATTTTGGCCTTGGATCATTTCTCTGCTTTTGTTATCTTTTACCATCTAAAGTGGCATGGTGACCAAAACTATCTAGTTCACAGATGTCATCTATTGGTCCCCTCCTTGGGAAAAACCCTAGTATGTATTCTATTGATAGGATGGCCTGATTTCACCATAAGTTTGAGTGTTTAGCTTTGGAGGAATTTCTTGCTATCGTTTGACGATAACCAACTCATTAGCAAGAGATTGTATGAGACTCTTCATGTCACTAATATCTGTCATGACTAAGTTGGAGCTTGGCATACTACTTTGTGTGATGGGATACACATACATAGACTACAACATGCCTAACATTGATTGTGTAGGGGGAGTGCTTAAAGAAGCTTCTTCTTGAGATGTCCCCAAGGGTTCTATGAACATAAGCGTAGGGGGATGTGGTAGGAGCTTCCCAACATTGATTAGACTATTTTTTGTGCATACCACCACCTCATACACATTAAGAAAGATGTCTCCTACCATGGAAGATATCATAACTACGATGTCTAGATTGATAGCCTTTAGATAGAACATGAACGCCATCAAAACTAGGGTTCAATCAATCATGGGGATCCTCTATGAATTTTTATCAAACCTGGTGTTGAAATCACTCATGGCCTCTTATGGGGACCTCTTGGTAGTAATTAATTGATGTAATAGTGAGGAGTGATCTCTCTTTTTTGAAAATCATTCAAACAGGTTCTCTCCAAGCTATTCCAAGGAGATGATAGAACCCGAGGCCAAAGATCGATACCAATCTTGGGAATTTCCTTTAAAAGAGGGAGCTAGTAGCCTCAAAGTGATATTTTCCTTCACTATATTATGTACCCTACATACTTTTGCTATATCTTGAAGGTGTTTAGAAGGAGTTTTGAAGTTTTCTCTGGAGAATTTTGAGATAGCCTTGAGGGCATTAGTAGGTATGGTAGGCAATACATCTAGGGGTGTGGGTGGCTATAATGGACTACCACTATCCCATGTTACAAAATTTCTAGGAGCAGGGGGAGGTACATGAGCCATAGAGAAAAGATTCATTTGAATCGGATATACATGTAATCTTATTTGGAAGTTTTATCCTCCAGGTGGAGTAGATAAAGCTCTAGATACTAGGCTCTTACTTCTCACTCTATTTCTCCTTATTGGTGATACATAACCTATAAGTCTTTTCCTTCTAGGGGTTGAGGCAGGTAACTTAGAGTACTGGAAGTGACCTCTCGAGGATGCTCTTATTTGGACTCTGGGCATGAAACTTCTAGTTTCCTTCCTTAGCCTGATTTGAGAAATATTTCTAACTTCTAATTAGGTGTTTGGAAAACTTCTTGTCACACTGGGCATGCTAGAAAAATAACTATTGATCATCAAAGCTTGCTCCTCTTTGATAGTTTTATGGGAAATTCAACGAGTGGGGGACAAATTGCATCTCACTGAATACCTCTAGGGTTTTTATAGAAAGTCATCTCTTCGTTGGGGTTCGAAGATAAGGGGAGAAGGAAATATAAACATAAAACATAAAAGGTGATGCACCAAAGCTTTTACAATATTTCAAACCCAAATTATTCCTATGAGTGATATAAATAGACACATAATGCCACAACCCTTCATTGTTGGAAAGAGAATGAAGAAAAAACTTAACTTCAAGCACAATGCATACTTTCAAATCTTTCTCCAAGCGATGTTCATTAAGTTCCAATCAAACATAAATATTTCTTATGGGTAACAAAACAATATCTCATAAATCACATGAACTCTTCTTCCTAATATAGCATAGCACGACAAAATAATAACTTTCAGAAAAATAGACAAGTCCAATGACATAGCCCAATTTTCTTAAGCTACTACTTTACCATATGAGCATAAAGCATAGAAATCCACTACTTAAAATATCCAGATTTAGCTTGCAAGACACAATTTTTCATTCAAAACGATAATATAAAGAAAGTGTTGACCCTAGTGGAATCTTTGGTTGGCATTGTGTCAAATATGTATATACAAGGTTTCAATATGGTACGCTTGGTATGGCACACATCCTATACATGATGACATTGGTTTATTTGTTTAGCATCATGAATTTTTTGGCATGGTTCAAACAATATGATAGAATAATGATCAATATTTTGATCAATGATTGATCTTAGCATATTTATCTTGGTACTTCTTTCATGATTTTATGTTGATGCAAAAGTGATATTTTCTCATTGTGGGTTTAAGGTAGTTCATTCGTTGATGCAAAAGTTTAATGTTGTTGATGTCATCTACTTTTTATTGCAAAGGATAAGTTTGTATCAAGGTTGATTCATTTCTTATTATCTTCAAAGGTGATGTGTTTGCTTTGATTATCATTAGCACATGGAATTGGATAAGTGTTGCTTTTGTTTTACATGGTAGGCACCTTTGTATTGAGTGGACATCATAAGTTCCTAATGAGTACTGAGCACATGAGGAAATTGAAATTTTTTGGTTTAAATCATAGATTTCATTCCATGTGAAAAGACATAAAAAAGATAAGAATAACTTGGTCACAAGTTTTAGGATCATTGTACAAGTTAAAGGTATTGTTTTATATTATATTGTGTTTTTACCGGCCGCTTAGGGATAAATGGTTCAGCAAGGTAAAGGTGTATAATGTGGGGAACATAAAGAATATCGATATTTTATGCTAATTTTAAGTTTGGAAAAATAACTCAGCAGACTTAGGGTTTGCATAAGGCTGATAGTTTCAATTGAGAAGGTGAAATGGTGGTTGCAAGACATGGTTTCAGTTTGGTTATTGGTTGCATGAGTATGTTTGAAATTTCTTTGCTCTGACCTAGCAATGGTCAACTTAGGGCATAGAACAATTTGTTTTTGTGGTGGTTTAATAGTGGAAGAAAAATGGGTTTTAGGCACAAATTGTTCAGTTGGTCAACTTCCATCCTTCATTCCAGTAACATTGTTTCTCAACCAAGTATTCTTACTTTGAAGCACAATTTTTTTTATTTTTTTGGTCTTCATGTTCATTATGGTATTGCATAGAATCTCTTATTATTTATATATATGGATTTACTGTTTTGTGTCTACAAATCTCCATTGCTAGGGAATGATGTCAACCTTGTATATAAGTGCATATTACAAAAGCTTACAATGCATAATGTTTATTTAATTGACAACAGTTTATGTTTGGTAAAACAAAGAGCCTATGGTTACATAAATAGTTATGAAGTTTTCAATTTTACTTGATGAAAGTTAACAAATTATGTGTGACATTTATCTAAGAGGCAGTTATGGATATAGTTTTTGTAACATGTTTCGATGTAGACAAATGGTAATTTGAAATGGAATATAGATTATTGATTTAAGTAGTGATCTGACACTGTTATGAGTTTGATGCTTTTAACAGAGTTTTATGCTAGATGTGAAAACATAATTGTGTGATTGAAGTTTTGCAAACATAATACAAAACAATTTGTATTATTGTTATATTCAATATTTTAGAGATTCCAAAATGAATCTTTAAGATATTAAATTTATTAGAATGAAATTAATATATGAATTGAATGGAAACAAAGTAAGCCTTTGATGTAATATTGTTCTGAGTTTTTGTACAGGGGTTGGTGCTCCTTGAGTGGATGCTCTATATTTTTCTAGTGAAGCATTGTAAATAGTGAGCTTTTGTGTTTAAGCCAGTGAGGCATCATTTCTTGAGTAGCTTTTCTACCCCTACAGTGTTTTCCACTCATCAAATTCTTTGTTTTATGGTCTCATTGCTTTGATGTGATAATGTTTCAAGACTATGATGATCTCTGGTTTGCTTTAATATTTCTTATTTCAGTTCTTTAATGATTGCATTCAATTCATGAATGTATCTATCATTGAAATATTAAGAACATAAATTATTCTATTTTTTTCAAAGGAAAAGTAATTTTTTTTTTAAGAAACTTACTCACCCCCCATCTTAGTGTCTTCTTCACTCCAAAAAGTGGTATCAGAGCCACACCCTTGGATAAAAAAGCATAATCCTCTTAAGGGTTGATAACTAGGACAAGAGTGATTATTTTTATCATGGAAAGTCAAGACAATAACAATAGGCCTCCAATGTTTGATGGCATTGGTTTTGCCTACTATAAATTTAGAATGGAAAATATCTATCTTCTTTATGCTTTGATGTTGTGGAAGCCATTAAGGTTGAAAACATTATTACTTCCCCCTCCACACCTAATGAAAAAAAGGATTTTGGCTATGATGCAAAACCAACAAATGCAATATGTTGTAGTCTAAATAATGATATTCTTGTGAAAATCATGGATTGCAAAATTGCTAAGGTAGTATGGGATAGATTAGCCAAAATATATGAAGGAGATGAAAAATTGAGAGAAGCAAAACTCCAAACATATAGGGTTCAATTTGAAGCCCTGAAAATGAACGAAGAAGAAAAGATTGCTAACTATTTTCTTCAAGTTTAGGAAGTAGTGAGTTTTATAAGAGGTATAGGTGAGGAAATTGATGAACAAATTCTTTTCAAGAATTTTCTTAGGTCCTTTGCACACAAATATGATGTCAAAGTCTCAATTGTTGAGGATAAAGATATGAAAGCACTTTCTCTTTCTAAATTGCAAGGAATATTTATAGCCTATGAAATGAGAATAGGAAGTGATGCTACCTCAAGTAAAGAGATAGCCTTTAAGGAAAAAAAAAATGGAGCCTAATGCAAAATCATACTTTGAATTAGACAATGAGGATGAATATATTTTGGTTAGTAAATTAAAAAGGGGTTCAGGGAGATATAAATGAAAATTACCCTTTAAATGCTTTAACTGTGGGAAGGTAGGACACTATGCTTCTCAATTTCCTAACAATGACTTTGAGAGTGATGTAGAAACATATAATAGGAGGGGAAAGAAAAAAAAACTTATTCTAAAAAGAAAAATGTCTTTAAAAAGAAAAGTCTGATGGTAGAAGTATTTGACAATGGTACATATGCATCTATTGAGGAAGGAAATGAAATATTGTTTATGATAGTTACTAATCTAGGTCAAGATCATAATAAGGATATTGATAATGTTATTAACAATGCCTCAAAAATAGATGAATATCCTATAGTTAGAATACCTCGGTTTGAAGGCACAATTTTTTTTTGGAAACATAGGATGGAGACCTATTTATCCTCTTTAAGATTTAATGTGTGGGAATTAGTTAAAAAAGGTTGTTCAATATCTATAGTATCTACTCCTACACTAGATGAAAAGAGGGCTCTTGAATACAATGCTAGGGCTATGGATGTTATCTTTAACAGTTTGCCAAATGAAATTATTGCTAAGGTCATTTAGTGGAAGGATGCAAAGGATGTTTGGAATAAACTGATTGAAATGCATCAAAATGATGAGTTGCAGGAAGGAACATCCTAAAAATTTGATACAGATTGTGGCACATCAGGAAGTGAAGATGTTAATCTTGATAATGAATTAAACAGTGCTTTAAGAGGCATTCAGAAAATCAAAGAGGAAGCTATGGTAAAGAAGAAGAATTTTGAGAAAAAAATTGTTGACCTAAAACTTCAAATTGAAATACTAGAAATTAAAAAAGTGCTGTTAGAAATCAAAGAAAAAGAATGTTGCACTTTAGAGGCAAAGGTTGCTGACCTAACAAAAGAACTTGATATGTGTGACAAGTAGTAATAAACTAGTAGAACTTTTAGGTAAACATTATCATTATAATGATAAAATAGGTCTTGGGTTTATGGAAGGTCAAAGCTCTTACTCTGATAGGTTCTAGCATAACAAGGTAGCAAAGAGTTACAATGATGAAGTGGGGGAACTCACATAAACCTCACAAAAAATCATTCAACACTACCAACAACAAAAAAATGTAAAATTTTGCAACAACATAATTAACCTTCACTATTCAACTTGCAACAAAGTTTCTCAACTTTAATAAAATCTGATTACACAAGTTTTTGCAGCCATACAAGATGAAATTAATCAATACAAAACAAATTAGAATCTGATATGTAACATCAAAGAACCTCAAAAATCAAGCTACAATTCTTCTTCTTCAAATCATCTCCTTGCACTACAAAACTTGCTCTCCAATATGCAATATTTAATCACTAACTTGTTGGTATTCAACCATGGACTTCATAATCCATTTGTTGCTGTAACACACTCTCTCAAACCTAAAAAATCATGTCCAAACTTTCGTCTAGAAGAAACCTTTTTTTTCCCTCCAACTTGTCTCCCAAAAATTTCCTTCAAATTCTTCTTTATTGCTTTCAAAATTCTCTACATTAGCCCCTCAAAAATAGGATTTTTCATCTTTTTTTCCTTTAAAAATCCACTTACAGTAGCCCCTCAAAAATAGGTTTTTTCATCTTTTTTCCTCCTTTCCTTGACTCTCAAAAAAAGGAAGAAGACAAAAATTAGTTTGGCCATCCACTTCTCCAATTCCTACTTTTTAAGGGTCAATATTTTGTGATTTAAATCCCCACTCTTCACTTCTTAGTGCCTCTTCTTGAAATTTGAACAATTAAATTTAATTGTTTTTAAATCTCCTTTTCTTATCTTGGGTGCCCACTCTCTCCATCCCTATTTTTTAGGGATTTTGGAATCTCAAAAATAATATTTTAAATGCAATATAAAGTCTCCAAAAACCCATGCCAAAATTTCCAATTTTGAATTTCAAACTCCAAAATTACCTCCTACACTTTCTCTCACTCCAAAAATGCAACATTTAAATAAAGACCAATTATTTAATAAAGTATTTTGGCTTGAACATTTCAATTTATTTACCTATTACATATTTAAACCAAACCTTAGGAAATTAAAAAATTAAATGCTTTCTTTTTGGTTGATGAGGATATCCCTTTGACCTTGGATGCTCCTACATCAAAAACCCATGGTAGAAAAGAAATATTTCATGAGCTGCACTCAAAAATATTTATAGAACCTGTGTTGATCTTGGATCCAACTCACTACCTTGTCCATTGGGATCTCCCCATTCACCAAATTTTGTAACCTCACAATATTATATCATTTCATCCTTACTCCTCTACCCTTCATGTATTTCAAAAAAATTAATCTAACCTCCCACCAATATATTCTATCAGAATTATCAATCAAACATATACCTCCACCTTCAAAAAAACAAATGTACTTCATTACCTCTATTGATGTTTTACCTTTTTCCTCCTCCTTTACCTAGTTTGCAATGTGGCTTATCACTCCCATTATGCCTTTAGAAAGACATATTGTTGCTGCAATTTGATTTTCAACACCCAATTTTATGTTAGCACCACAATCTATAGATTCATTTTACACATTTTGTAACAAATAGTCAAGCTTTGTTATCAAGGAATCTTCATCTTCAATACTTTCAATCAAACAAACATAAGAAAATTGTATTTTCACCTCAGTTTGTTCACCACTCACATCTACTTCCAAAGGGTTTATTGTTGCAACCTTTGAATCCACTTTTACATTCTCAATATCATCAAAACATGTACTAAAATATGAAATTACCTCTTTAACTTTCTTTGCAACCTCTGCATTAGCTAAAAAAAATTCATTCCACTCTCTTTCAACTGCTATAATCTACATCAATAAATCATCTCCTTCACTTTCTAGTATGTCCTTCAAAGGACACTCTTTGGCTACAACTTCATTATAATCACATTCATCTTCATAAAAATATTTATCAAAAACAAATTTTACCTTTGTATCTTCCACTACTGCAACTTTTTCTTCCCTTGTAATAATTTGATCCCATTCTCTTTCAGTCTAAATGAGTAAATCATCCTTCTCAACTTCATAGGTGTTATTTAAAGAACTCTCTTCTACTGTTACAATCACTGTAGCCTCATACTCCATGTCTTCCAATAGACATCCCTCTTTAGGTTCATCAATCTCTTCATATTCATACTCTTCTTCTTCCTCAGAGTCACATGCATGACACTCTACTTCTTCTTTCTTTCCTACAATCAAAACATCATTAGAATAATAAAAATTACCACCTAATCCCTTCTTCATTTCTTGATTTCTTGTTTCAATCTCTTCTACCAATTTATTCACTTGTTGCAACTCTATCATTCCAACTCTCATTCTTTCTTGTATCTTCTCTCTAATTTCCTCTAATCTGGGAATCTAGAAAAACCGTCTAATGAAAAAATTACTTTTCCTCTTCCTCTTTTCCATTTCAAGGCCTCTCAAAGCCTCAACAACACAACTTCCAAAACCCTCAGGTTCTTCATATGTAAACTGCCTCACATTCGGTAATCTGTTTACAAAATCTTCAATCTCAAGTCTTGGTGCAAACTGCCTCACATTCGGTGCTTTGTTGCACATTTAGGAACAACTACTATGATACCACTAATGAAGTAGGGGAACTCACATAAACCTTACACAAATAATTCAACACTACCAACAAAAACCAAAATGCAAAAGTTTGCAACGACATAATTAACCTTTTCTATTCAAATTGCAACAAAGTTTCTCAACTTTAATAAAATATGATTACACAATTTTTTCAGACATACAAGCTCAAATTAATCAATAAAAAATAGATTAGAATCTACAATGTAACATCAAAGAACCTCAAAATTCAAGCTACAATTCTTCTTCTTCAAATCATCTCCTTGCACTACGAAACTGTCTCTCCAATATACAATCTTTAATCACTAACTTATTGATCCTCAACCATGGATTTCATAATCCATTTACTACTGTAACACACTCTCTCAAACCTGAAAAATCATGTCCAAAAATTCCTCCAGAGGAAAGCTTTTTTTGCCTCCAACTTGTCTCCCAAAAAATTTCTTCAAAATTTTCATTATTTCTTTTAAAATTCTCTAGATTCTCCACTACTAGCTCAGAGAACTAATTAAATTTAATTTTTTTTCTCTCCAATACATGTACACCATCCCTATACCTACAAAATTAGGCCTCAAAAATATAATTAACACTCATTTAAAATCCACTTACAACAGCCCCTCAAAAATAGGATTTTTCGGTGTCCTTTCCTCCTCTCTTTGACTCTCAAAAAAAGGAATTCCATGCTAATGACCCAAATAGAACTGTTGAGGAACACATTAGGATTTTCTAGACTTTCCTTAAGGATAGAGGAATCAATCATGAGGATGTAGAATGTAGGCTCTTTCCTTATTCCTTAGGGGAAGATGCATTCTATTGGTACAATCATTTGCTTGCGGGATCTATTTAGAATTGGAATGAATTGGAGACTGCATTCCTGCATAATTCTAGGATTCCCATCAGCCCCAATGAGCTTTATCTTCAGTTCACTAATGTTAAGAGAGAGGTCCATGAGCCCATATCATCCTTTAACAATAGGTTTCATCATGCCTACACCCGATTATAGGCCCCTTATGTTGTTGATCAAGCGACTGCTTTTGAGGTTTATTATGAAGGTCTTGATAGTCTAACAACTACCTTCATGAAATGGAGAAATAACCCTCATAATACCCTACTTGATGCCTATCTTTAGGCTGTGAAAGTGAGCACTACCTTGAGACAACATGTGTCTAGACCTTTACCATCATTAGGACCCACTACTCACCCTGGACAGGTCCCAGCTCTCAACCAGGGTCTCACCAATCATACTCCAATCATGAATCCAGTTCCTCAATTGTCGATGGTCCCTCACCCAGGGCCTCCAGTAAGTCAAGTTCCACCTGCAATCAGCTATCCCCAGCAAAATGAAAATTAGCCTCTGCATCCACAATCTCATGCTAGCTATCCCCCATATCTACATAATTCTGAAGTTTTGAACCAGTCATTGAATACAAACACTATAGTTGTATATCCTCAAAATAATGCAAATCAACCTCCATATAGGAATCCTAACAAGAAAAGGCTGGATGAGCTAACTGAACAAGTGAAGAAATTGAATATGGAGATGACTTATTTGAGAAAACAGAACAATCAGCTTCAAGCTGCTCAAAGAGGTATGCAGTCCAATTATAGCAGAGAAGACCAACATATTCAACAAGGACATCATTTTGACAAAGGATATAATAATGAAAAAAGATATAACATTGATAGAGGATATAATGATAGGATGAAATTATGATAAAGGACAATCCTCAGGCCAGAACTTTGATAGAGGTCAAGCTGGTGGACAATGGTTTGATAGAAGACAACCACCTAGAAAAAATAGGACTTGGAATACAAGGCCTAACAATGGGGGAGTCACCACCCCATTGGATCAACCAGTCAATTAACCAGTTAATCAAGAGAAGCCTCCTAGTGGCATATATTTTCCAAAGGCTGCTCTATCAGGATTGTATAGGCTCCATAAAACAAGTCAACATTCTAAATTGGATTTTCAAGAGTTCCAGACAATAGCTTCAATCTTTCAGTATGAAGTGGAGAACAATTCAAATGGTCAGGAAATGGTGCCATCCAATCTGTATGACTCATTAGTCTTGGTGCTCAATCATGCTCCCTTTCCATAGAGCAAGGAAAACTTACCTAAAGAGGAATCAGGCTAGCTTAAGGAAAAGGCAGATTAGGTGTGCAATGGAGATGAGATTACACAGCTATTTGATGAAATTCCAATGAATGACAATGGCCCCTTGGATGAAGAAGAAGATTATATTGAAGAAGTACAGACTTTCTAATGGCCTATGAGGAAGTATGATTTGAGGGACTTTCCACATAGACGCCAACAGGCTGGAGGCCCCTTCACCACTTCCATTCCACCAAACAACTTCACCACACCTCCAGATCCTAATGCCAGTAATAAACCATCGTATCCTCATGTGTCAAAGCAACATCTATCAAAGGAAGTACAAATATAGATGGATGTGTCAAAAGGAAGGAATGTTGAAGCAAGCAAATACAAGGTAGTGGAATGCCCAAAAGAGGCCCTTGTTGATCTAAGTGAAGAACAATTGGTTGTATATGTTGCAGAAAAACTCAAGAAGCTAAAGGTAAGTCTCTCTGTATTCAAGTTATTGAGGGTTCCAACTATTAGGAATGTAGTTTTAGGAGCTTATAGTGTGAATTCCATATCCCAAGATAAATTAGTTAGTGAAAGTTTTAATAAAGCATCTAGTTCTTAGCAAGTAGGAATGAAAAATCAGAGTCATAATCAAGTTCACATGGCTCCTGGAGATAATGGAAAAAAGAAAGATAGAACTCAAGTTGCTCAAGTTGATACTCCCTTAAATATGTTCCAAGGGAAAACATACACTCCTCCATTCCTAATTTATGTTCGTATATTTGGTAAGAATTTTCACAATTGTTTGCTAGATTTGGGTGCTTCCACCAATGTTATGCCTTTTGGTGTTTCTAGAGCTTTGGGTATTACTCCTGCCAATTCCCAAAAGAAGGTTACTCAATTGGATAGAACTAAAGTTAATGTTGTAGGGGAATTAAATATGATTCATATGCAGGTTGCTTCAGATCCTATAATTCAACAAGTTATCAACATATAGGTGGCAGATATACCTGATGCTTATGGCCTGATTCTAGGAAGGGATTTCACTAGGGCCTTGAATGGATATGTTTTAGCTAATCACTCTCACATGTGGCTCCCCTAGAGGGGAGTGCCAAAATAGATTAGAATTGAAAGAGAACCCAGAATGAAATACATGATCACAGAATATCAGAATACTTCCAATGAAATTCTGATATCGGAAGTAAGTATGAGTAATTATGTGCTTGCATCCCCCTTTGATGAGTTAGATGTAGAAGAAGTTCTTATGTTACATACTATGTTTGCTGATCTCATGACAGAATCCAGTATAAATGAAGCTCTGATGGAACCAGTTGAAAACAATGATGATCCAAAAGATAATCAACTCAATTTGCTGGATAATTTCCAAGAATTCATTCAAAAGTGCATCGAGGATCAGATTCAGTTAGGTAGGGAAATGAATTTTGGAGAGTTTCTCTTGCCAAATTCATGTAGATTCCATAATGCCTCCCATTCTGACTTGGATTGTTGCTTATGCTAGATTGCAGTGGAACAAGTGCAAAAATGTATCAATCCCATTCCAGCAGTCAAAATCAATATCCAGAATATTCAAGAGGATCCTAAAGGGAAGAAGGTGATACTTTTTGAAGAACCTTCTAGCAGAAACAGTGTAAGAGATACAATAAAGAAGTCTGTAGTTGCTGGTTGTTGGACTCTAAGGTTTGATGGATCTAAGTCAAAGCAAGGACCTGGAGCTAGATTTGAGCTAATAAGTACAAGAGGTAAAGCTTACTTTGCTACTCATAGACTTCAATTTCTTTCACCAATAATGTATCAGAATATGAAGCTTTAGTCCATGGGTTATTAATGGTAGTAATGAAAAATGACCAATTATAGACATAGAGTATGCGACCTTATTGGGGATTTTGAGTTAGTGATTAAGCAAGTTAGGAGACAATACTCTTGGTATGACAAAAGAATGACCAATTATAGACACAGAGTATGGGACTTTATTGAAGGATTTGATGCCTTCAACATTCAATTGATACCACATAGTAAGAATCAAACAACAGATTCCCTTGCTCAAGTAGCCAGTACGTTGTAACTTCTGTCTCTTTCTGGATTGAAGAAATTTACAATGGAATTAACTCTAGTGCCTTCAGTACCTGATAATGTCACCAACTTATAGGTATTCGAAGATGATAAGAATATTTTGGATTTTATCACAAATACATATTTTTTTCTTCTCAGATTATTGATGAAACTAAACCTCAAGAAGCAGAGATGGATCTGGAGTAAGTAATCAATTTGAAGACTAATACTCTTCCCAGAGGAATGGTGCAATTAGAAAGGATTTTTGATCTGGATAAGGTCTGAGATCAAGAACAAAAGGCCAAGAGGGAATCCATCAATGGACAGTGTGAAATATATAATATAGGGACTCGTGAGGATGTCAATAATGTCTTTATTGGAAAAGTATGTACTCTAGAAGAGGGTATGCGTAGGATGAACATGGAAAAAATAGGCCCTTAAGTGGCAAAAAATTCAAAAAATATCAAAGTTAGGCATCTTGAAATAAAAATTTCAATAAGTTATCTATATTATTTAAAAAATATGTAAGAATAGAATCTATAGAAAATTGAATGTAGTTTCTAAACTACTAGGTTTGTTTAAAAAAAATAAAATCTATTTGGTGAAAACTTGAAATTTCAATGCGGTGGTACTTAAATTTTAGGGAAAAATAAGAGTAGGTGTCTATCGACCACCCTAACGCAATAAAATAATAGTATTTTTTAATAATATTTTAGATATAAGTAGATGACTCATGCCTCGATGTGATGCATATTTTTTGTAATTTTTTCCAAGTAAATAATTAATTATAAATTTTTATTACAAACTTTTAAAAATATAAAAACTTGTATGACCATTAACTTGGTCAAAACTTCATGAAATTCATTTATTCTTTTTAATCCTATAGTATGTGAAACATAGAATGTGACACATGTTTTGGATTCAAAAATGTGATACTGATTTGAAAGCTATAGATTTTTTAATTAGCCTATCAATCAAGACTTTTAGTAATTTGAATAGAAAATGAATAATAATTACTTATTAAATTCAAATTAAAGAATAATTTATATTGGTGGAAGTTGAGAATCTCCTTTAAAATCCATTTTGTTTAATCAATTTTGGGTAAAAAAATAGTCATCAACCACATACCCATCATATTGCCACTTTTTGGCCCATCATGATCCTGCAAATACCCAGGAGTGGAAAGGAATAATTGATGCATTACATACATATTAGGATGTGATAGCTTGGAGTTATGAGGATTTGAAGACTTATGACACATCAATTATAACTCACACCATCCCTCTAAAGCCAAGGGTGAAACTTTTCAAATAGAGACAAAGGCCCATTAATGCCTTATTGGAACCCATAATATAGAAGGAAGTGTAGAAACTATTGTCTGTAAGAATCATATTTCTAGTCAGACATTCAACTTGGGTTGCAAACCTGGTCCCAGTACAAGAGAAGAATGGTGAAATCAAGTTGTGTGTGTATTTTAGGAACCTCAATAGAGCATCAGAAAAAGGATAATTATCCAGTACCTTCACTAGATGAAGTACTTCAAATTGTCAATGGCTCTCAAATTATGTCCTTTCTGGATGGCTATTCTAGATACAACTAGGTTATGGTACAATATGAAGATAGGCATAAGACTGCCTTCACCACAAAATGGGGCACATTTTGCTACAGAAGAATTCCCTTCGGTTTGATTAATGTTGGAGCCACATTTCAGAGGGCTATGGACATCGCTTTTAAAGACATAATTGGTAAATGCATAATAATTTATATGGACCATCTAAAAGTATTTTCCAAGAAGAGAGGAGACCACATATTAGACTTATGCAAAGTGTTTTAGAAGTGCAGGGAATTTGGTATATCTCTCAATCCAAAGAAGTGCATCTTTGGAGTGATAGAAGGAAAGTTGTTGGGGCATGTTATCTCTGAGAAAGGAATTACCATTGATCCAAAATGAGTGGAAGCTATACTCAAGATCCAACCACCTACTAACAAGAAAGAAATGAAGTCATTCTTTGGAAAATCAATTTTTTAAGGAATTTAATCACTAGATTTGCTAAGATAGTCAAGCCATTGAATGCCATGTTGAAGCAAGAAGCTAATGTCAAATGGAGTGCAGAGGCAAAAGAGGCATTTGTAGAAATTAAAAGAGTTATTGCTAAGGCTCCAGTATTGGTAAGCCTTGATTATGAGAAGCCATTTTACATATATTCATTTGCTTTTGATCATTCCTGTGCTGGCATGTTGACTCAAAATTCTGACCAAGGGAATGAACACCCTATAGCATTTATGAGTGCACCACTAAAAGATGTAGAGTTGAGGTATCCAAGTGTGGAGAAATAGGCCTATGCCTTGGTTAGAGCTGTAAAAATTTTAGGCATTATATTCTTAGAAACAAGGTGTTTGCAATAGTTCTTGATCCTATAGTTAAATTGCTATTGATGCAAAATGAACTGGGAGAATGCAGAGAAAAGTGGGTGACCATGTTGTAGGAATATGACATTGAAATTCAACCTATGAAGTTGGTAAGAGGACAAGGGCTTACCAGAACAATGGTAGAAATAGGCCCTGATCTTACAGTCCAACATTACAATATTGAAGATGTTTCTCCAAGAGGCTGGTATAATGATATCATTCACTATCTACTAAAGCAAAGTTGTCCTAACCATCTCAATGTAGTACAAAGGAGGGCACTGCATCTGGAGAGTGACAATTTTATGATGAAGGGAGCTATCTTATACAAAAGAAATCACCAAGGTATATACTTAAGGTGCTTAGGACAACAGGAGGCTAAAAGAGTCATGGCCAAATTTCATGATAGATATGGTACTATCCATGGATCTACACATTCCATTGCAAACCAGATTCTAAGGGCTAGTTATTATTGGCCCACACTATTTAAGGATACACAGTCATGTCAAAACTTTCCATGTGTGCTAGACTGCAGCAACTAGAGAAAAGTATGCACCTCTTCCACTTTAATTGGTTTTTGAGGTAAAACCTTTTGCACAGTGGGGGATGGACTTCATTGGTCCATCAATCCACCTTCTTTTGCTAGTCATAGGTATATTCTCACCATTACTGATTACTTTACACAATGGACTAAAGCTCTTGGATGCAAATAGTGTACTTTTGAAGTGGTAATTGAGTTCATTGAATCAGGTATTATTAATCACTTTGGATGTCCTTTATCTTTAGTCTATGATAATGGTCTTGCATTTGCATCATTTAAATTTTCCAATTGGGCCTTTGATCATGGGATCATAATAAATTTTGCATCTAATTACTATCCACAGGGTAATAGGTTGGCTGAGTCTTCTAAAAAAATCTCTTAATAGTCAACCGTAAGCTATTAGAGAATAATCCTAAGGATTGGCACACTCTACTTAGATTTTCTTTATGGGCAAACCGTACCAGATAGAAGACTTCCTTAGGGACTTCCCCATATCACCTTGTGTATGGCCTAGAACCCGTCTTTCCAATCCAATTGAGGATCCCTACTTTGTATTTCATTAATGAGTATTATGATGAAGAAAACAGGCATGAGGCCTGCTTGCAAGATCTATTACACCTTGAAGAGAAGAGAGACAAAGCCTTAGAAAAATTTTCCAAACATCAGGGTGTAGTCAAAAGATGGTTTGATAGAAGAGCCAAGGTAAAAGCTTTTAAGATTTTTGACTTGGTTCTCTACTGGGATAAAGCCCATGACCATAAGGGGGAGCATGGTAAATTTGATAAACGCTTGGCCCTTATCAGATTTTAGAGATCCTAGGTGATAATGATTTTCATTTGAAAACTATCACTAGGGAGGATATCCCACTGCCTGTCAATGGGTTGTACCTGAAGCATTATTTCCAATCTTGAGTTATTTTCAGCTCTTTTCCTATACATAGTGTAGACACGTAAAATATGCTGATTGACATTGTGCATCTGATCCTGACTTACTAACATCGTTTCTTCCTAGATCATCCCTCAGTCTAACCATTTTAATTAAATCTCCTTATCTGATTAAATTCATCAATATTCCTCTCTTAATTGAATAAATCATTTTATCTAATTAAGTCAATCTCTTTTGTTAATTAAATCAATCCATCTAGTCTAATTATCCCTATTTAATTAAATAATCAATTTATTTGATTAAATCTCTAAAGTATATCCATTAAATTAAATAAATTAAAACCTTATTTGATTTAATCTAACACCACCCCTTTTAATTAAATAAATCAAAATCCTTATTTAATTAGTCTATTATCACATTCCTCTCTTATTTGATTTAAATAAATCCATAAATTTGAGTCAAATAGGTCACATCATCTAACTTCTCTCATTAAATTAATTAACTCTTGATTAATTTAATCCCATCTCATGTCCCATCCTCTACTTAATGCAAGTTTCTCATGAAAATAGATTTAATTCATTTATTAAATCTCCATTTTCCTCACAAGGCATCTTTTGGAATATTCTCTCAATTTGAATTCAAAAATTCCATGTCAACATGTACATCCAACAAGGCAATAACTCCATCTTACATGTCCTTTTCCATGAGCCAAGTGACATTTATTGCATTTTCCCTTCCCTCTTACATGTTAGTCCATTTTACGGCTTGTTTGGCATCATTCCTCCATTTTGCTTCCATCATCCATCGCATTCAGGTCTCCATCCATCACTCATCCACTCGCATCCGCACTGTTAGAACTGTAAAATTTTGAAAATTTTATAGTTAATGAGTCTACAAAATAGTCCTCACCATAAACACAAATTTCTATCTTCACAATATTTTTTCCCATATTTTTCCATATGGCCCCATAAAATCCATCGAGTCATGAATATTTCACCATATTACCCATATTGGCAGGACAACGTGAGGGCCTCCCTGATCCATTTGGAATTATTACTAATGTATGTCTTGATAGTCTATTGACATGATATATTTTATTGTCCTGGCGATAGAAGAATCATATTGGCAAGAGAATTATTATCGGGATGAGTCCTAACAAACTCATATGCGTCTCACCAACCAATGCATGAAAAGCATTTCGGCCAAACTAATGTTATCAAAGTGAGGTCTTACCAAAACCATTGGGTCTTGCTGATAAACGCAAAGGGATTCCATTAGAAGACTATCGGGATGAGGTCACATAGTCTTGCTGACTCAAATGTCACACTGATAGAGATATGCACCGGCAAGAGAAAAGTTCATTGGTATGAGTCTTATCAAATTTTCAAAGTCATGCCAAGGTGTGGTTTCATCAGCGAAAGTATGATTATGTCTCAGCGACCAGAAAGTTACTATGGGGTGTATCTCGGTAAGACACAATGAAGTCTATGAAACATCTCCATAACTCAGAATTGTAATAGCGATATACAAAATTGAAGCCATAGCCATCGGTGAGATTCCAAATGTCGATGAGACTGCAGGATGTCTTGGCGAAAGGTTTAATGAACATTGCAAAAGGATATCGCCCCAAATTTGAAAATTTCTCACCGACAAGACATTTGATGTGATAGCAGCAAGGTGAATAGGAGCTAGGGCATTCTTCTAGTCTGAAGATCTCGAGAAAAATACAGTAAGTGATTGCACCTTAGCTCATCAGATTTTAACTTATGTAATTTTGAAGAATGGAATCCCCTAGCTCTGGAAAAGTTAAAAGTAGAAAACATAGTGAAGGCAGTCAAACAAAGGGGAATAAATAGAAAACTGAGACAAAACATGAGGGAACAGAATGAAGATTGAATCAGGACCTCATTGACCAATTTCCTGGCTCTGGGCCTAATGCCAGAAGATCTGCACAACTTAAAGAAGAGCTTGACAAACTAGATGATAAATGCAAATTTATAGGAGATGTCTGGACTCAAATAAGGGGATATGAATTGTTCAATTTTCATTATCATCGAAGAAACTATTTTGAACCAATTTGCAATCCATGGAAGCTGAATTTGGGAAAACTGGTGTGCCCTAATGTGTTTATAAATATAGAATTGGTGAAATTGCTAGCTGATCATTATGACCCTAAACATAAAGATATTTGTGACCCATCTGGAAAACCACAGATACATTTGTCAAAGGAGGAAATATGGGAGGTTTTTAATTTGGAAGGTTTTAGCAATGAAGAAATCATATATGAGGAATTGGAGGAGTTCTCAAGAATGGATACAATTTACAAGGGTTGGAGGTTGCCAATTCACAGGACTAAGCAGAATGGAAAACCAGTTCCTTTATAGGATAGTGATGGACCTCTGTATCATGTGGACCTATTTGAACCTTACATGAAGTAATCTTACTTCTCTATTTACTAGGTTTTGGGAATGGATGGCCCAAAATATATGTCAATTATGCCAATGATAATTATAGTAGATATCCAATACCACAATAACAGCCCATTTGACTATGCCTCATACATTTTTAGGGGGATTGATTCAGGATTAATGGCTATCAAGGGTGGATCATCTACTTTTAATATCTGGCATTACTCACTATTGATGCACATGGTGTTATACTTTGGACAAGAGTTGGGACTATGGCCTCCTGAGATGAGGATTTCTCAGTTCAGTAAAGATGGTAAAACATTACCTATCCAATTGTGGACTGTTGTTTGGGATAGTAGGTTTGTTAATTCTAGCTTTATTCATTTTGAAGAATATTTTGTGAGGACTTTGTAAAAATTTTACAATTATCCTTGTAATTATTCTCTATCTGATGAGATAAAGAGATTTCTTCAGCCAAGAGATTTCAATGGACCAATTGATCATAATTGGGGAGATTGGTATTGCTTGGAGGCAGCTACCATCATTAGAATTTATGGGTTTGAAGATGCCCCTTTTCTTTTTCCAAAAACAGTCCCAAACATAATTGCATATTTGGAGATTGTTAGACAAATGGATTACTACAGTGTAATGAATTTCAGCTCTTTTGGGAAGCAAGCTTTTATGCCTAGTACATTTTGCTTTGGTGATTTCACTGTGTTTGCCAAGGAAGGATACAATTTGATTCTTGATAAATTGTTGCATTATAACATGAAGAGAGGACCACTCAGAAAAAACTTTGATCTAGAAGAATATATTAATTCTGCTAAAATGAAGATAAACTTTGGAGGGTATCAGCATATGCCCTATCCCTTTGATGATATGATCCATAATTTAGATGAAGAAGAAGCAAAGACAGTGGTTGAAAGGTATAATCAAGGATTATAGGATGTAGAATTGTTGTCTTCTGGAGAAGAAGCATCTAACGATAATATGCCACAGAGTCAACCAAATAAAGTATCCAGGTTGAGGACTCAGCATTATATTTTCCCAACTAGAGAGTTGAGTATTGAAGAAAGTGAAGAAGCAGATGCAAGGAACATAGAGTATAGATCATTTGTATTTGATGATGAATTTGTTAATTCCCCAAAGTTTAAAGCATTTTTATATAAGCAAAAGGGGAAAGAGATAAGGGAAAATATTGATAATGTTAATATAGGAAATGAAGATCAATTGCTGAATGAATTGAGGAAATGTGTAGATAAGGAAATGACAAGTATGACTCCTAAAAAGGGGAGAAAAATGTTGGAAAATGTTGGTGTCATGATCTTTCCCGAGCTTGATCTCAATTCTGCACTTGAATTTGATAGTTTCTTAAGGGACAACAATGGTACACACAAGCTTGACAAAGAAAAGGTAACAAAAGTGTATGCTAGATCCAAATACAATACAGATGAAGGATCATTGATGATTTGGGCCTTGTATCCACCCCACAGGAAGTCAGTAGTTATTGATACTGAAAAGGCATTCCGGCATGTCATGAATTTGAAAGTTGGGGAAGTTGATCTTGTGGCTACCATAGAAATTGGGATAAATATTACAAAATTGAACAAAGCACAAATTCAAATGTCGATAAAAGAAAGGGAAATGTACAAACTAAATAACGAAAGGGTGCTAAGAGAAAATGACAAATTAAAGGATTTAGTGGGTGTTACTATGAAGACACCTGGGATTCTTACCCAAGGTGAAAGTTCTCAGTCAAAGGATCATTAGGAAGGATCAAGTGCTTATTCCCAAGGAAAACATGATGCAATTGTAGCAATGATCAAGAAAAGGCAGGATTGTTTAACATCTTGAATGAATAAACTCTCGGGAAAGTATTCTCACACACTTGCTACATTGAAGGAGCATAAAAGGATGGATGGACAGATTATGGAGAAGTTTCAAGAAAAAAACTAGAGAGATGCCTCTAACAATGCAACAATTGAAGTTGTAAATCATATTATGAATAAACATCAGAACTTCTATGAAGAATTGCAAGGGGATGAACAGGGGTTGCTAAATGCTGCTAAGAAAATGTTGACTACATTCTCTGATGACAGAGGGGAACTTAAGGAAGCTTCCAGATAGAAAAGTGAGAGTGAGTCAATACTGAATGAAATCCTGAAGGTCACTACTACTGAAAGCACGACATTGGATGAGGTGAGTGAGCAGAACAAACTGATGATAAGGATGGAAATCTCAATATAGAATGCAGTTGGAGATGAGGATACTCATGAATGTCAGGATTATTTGGATCATCTAACTAAAACTCATTTGTGGCTAAACATAGGTTAATTTTCCTTTAATCTTTTTGTTATGTAAACATATGACATTTCTGAAAGGACACGTCCTTTCATGTATTCGATGTATAAATATCTATTTCGGAAATGAAATAGAAATAAGTAGAATAGGATAGAAGATAGGATAGCAAAAATATAGTAGAATACAATGTTTCGCAAGTATGAGACTATGATGCATGTTTGAAATTATGGATATATCAATGGAAATCATTTAACATGGTGCAACTTTTTTGGTATCAATTGTTTATTGTGTCTATTGAAATTATTATTGAAGTTGTCTCCAAAGTTCGTGTTTTCTAGATTTTTTAATTGGTGTAACAAGTTTGCATCCAGTTTATCAGCGCACATTTGTTGTGTATGTATGACCAATTAATTGGTTCTTTCAAGTAAAGATTAAATCCTTTAAGTCGATCATATTAATTAGAGAATGTTAGTTGGATCATTAAGAAGAACTCAATGATCATAACCTTGCATGTTTATACAAGTTATAAACTAAATCATATGTTGAACAACTTGAATACTTGCCAGAAAAAAGTACTTGTTTTAGGTTTATTTTGACTCCACACACCCTATAAGGCACTGGTCTTTGCAGTTTCATCATTTGGTTTTATTCAATTCCATTTTTTACATCTGTTAATTGAACATATTAGGATTTAGTTTTAGAATATTGCTATACAATTTATACCAAATTTGATTTCATCTATCCACTTCCATTTGCCATAGTGGGAAAAACATTTCAAGAGAAACAAGCAAGTCAAGTATGCCTCACTCATATAGGTACACCCACCTAGGTCTAGCAGCACCTGAAGAGTAGAAAGCTTAAATCATTTGGCTTTATCTATTACCCTAAAGTGTACCAAGAGATTGGCAACCTCTTGAGGCATTCCGCCAGCGTTTTTGAGAGCTAACACGCACCATAGCTTGGTCATGTATCATGATCCCTCCTAGTACTACTTGGCCCATCCTCAAGGTCAGTTTGTCCTGCCTTTACCAGAGTAGTCTATTACATCACGCTGGGGGCATGCTCTTATCGGATCGGATTCATGTATGATCTTAAAGTCCTAAAATCAAAAAATCCAAAAACATCAAAATCAAAAATCCAAAATCCAAAAATACCAGAAAATCCAAAAATCCAAAACATCAAAATACCAGAAAATCCAAAAATATTCAAAATCATCAAAAATCCCAAAGCGGGTCAAAAGTTGGTCAAAAGTCAAAAAGCAGAGTCGTCTTGTTGAACTACATGGTCTCTGCGTGTATAACGTAGGTGAGGCTAATGTGTTGATCAACCCCCGAGGCCTCTAGGATAGGTCTTTAGGTTAGTCTCTTGGTCAAAATCTCAGAAAATCCCAAAAACATTGGAAAATCAAAAAGTCAAAACATTTGAAAAATCCAAAAACCCCAAAACAGCCTCAAAACATATCCAAAAACATCAAAAACATCCAAATATGTGAAAAATTCCATCCATCTTATCTCGTTTGCACCTGCAATAACACCACTCATAATAAACGATCGCCACCCTCAATCTTTGGTGGGATAATTAGAAACAAGTCTGGTAGATTGAAAGAAAAAACTCAAAATGTCAAGTCTTAGGTCTAAGTCAATACGTAAAAAGTTGGTCAAATTCTTTATGTCGATAACTCATCATCCAAACAGTCCCATATCAATCATCTGATAACATCAATGACCTAGGATGAATCCTTCCTACAATGGGAATTATTTATCAAAAGAAACATTGTGGATAAATGAAATGATGTGCCACCATCCACTAACATGTCCTAGGATGTATCCTTCCTACAATGGGCATTATCTTTTGGCAATAGTTTCAGTTCTTATCCTTAAAAACACATCCTTCTTTGGTTAGTGGTATTGAAGAACATCAACTTGTTTGTATGCTTTATCTTCGTCTTTTTGACTTATCTTATTATGCTCATTCCAAGGACCTCTCGATGATATCCAAATGAAGGATTTAGAGAAATAGGAATGAGGCAATGATCATTATCTTTTTTTTATTATGCTTGTTGGATGTTCTTGTAATATAACCTTGGTGAATACTTGCTTTGTTAGGTATGTATGGAGGAGGTCTAGGGAAACTTGTTGACTATTGCATGGATAGGTTTACCTTTCCATGTTTTGGTCTGAGATGTTTAAAAACTTCTAAAGTGCATCCTAGCAAGGTTTTCGTATGTCAGGTGTGAACAAGGATACTCCTATCTGCTTGTCAAGTCAAATTCCATCTCACTAGGTACAATTCCATCCTGGTTTTCTATACCTGGATGCATTGTACCACGTGTGTTATGAAATATAAGAAAATATGGCCCTTTGAAAATCCCAATTCCTCGACAAGTATTCATCATCCTCATCATCATCATTTACATTTGCATCATCTTGTGTCTTGTTGAAATGACTTCTTCCTTCCTGGCTAACCACACTAACAAGGCACTATGACAGTTGATCATCATCATTATCATCATTGATCTTGCATCCACAAGTCATCCGCATATTGCATAAACATATCATATAGGAAATATATGCATTACATTTCCATCATCATATAAACATATTATCATATGCGCTTTTCAAAAATAGATGCATCCATTTCATCACATTTCACCCATTACATTAAATACATCACACTACATCTAAATCATCATATAAACATTTACAGAAGCATTTCATAATCTTTTTTGCATAATCATGAACAAAAGGTATTTAAGCATTTAATTCATTCGCATACATACTTGCATAGCATCATGGCATTATCCCATTACATTCATATTACATTACACATCGTCACATCACTTTGCATTTACATAACATCACATCTTATTAAATGCATCACATACATTACATCATCATTTAATACGCATCACCATAACACCATCTCATTTGCATTAATATCATCTCATTTTCATAAATAACATCATAAAACATTCATTGTATAAATCATCCCACATAACCATAAATGGAATATTCCATCACATACAAAGCCATAGATCATATCATTTTAAATATTAAAATCCATATCACATATTAGATTATTCCATTTTGCATTAACATAAATAGATCATCATATAGATAACATCATTGCACATCACAAGTTAACATAATATAGATCTGTTAGTCATAATCATAATGCATAAACATCATTAGAAATAAATGCATCCACAACATATAAAAGTAGAACCATACATGCATACATAAAGAGTACATATTGTATCACATCAAAATCTGCTCATATATATATATCATCAATATCATCAACTGTCATAGTACAAAGAATAAATCAGATCACTGTACATATATGTCAATCGGTACAAAAGACCCATCAGGCTATCAAAAATGAGCCCATAAGGTACAAAAAGTATAATAACATCTCCATCAAGCTCGATCCCTATGAATGCTACCTCACCTCTGTCACTATGACCTCTGCCAGTCTGTGGTTGGCCCACTCTAACTACTCTAGGACCCACTTTGCTCTGGGTACGACATTGTGATAGGCCCATCAGTAATACTCTTCCTCTTTGATGAAATCCTATAGGATCAAACCAACATCGTACCCTAGGAGGAGGAGGTTGTCATACTCTCTATCTGTTGTCTACGACCTAGCTCAATAGCTGCCTATAGCTCTGTATCCTATCTCTCCTGCACGGCCTGATCCCTCTCATCTCTTGCCTGATCTCTCTCGGCTCTCAAGGCCTAGACTTGGGCCTACAACTGTACAATCAAAATGTCTCGTGCATCTGCCTATCCTGCTGGCTATACCTATGGCTGTATCTGAGGCTAATCCTGCATATGAATATCCCCCTACCCTGGTTGGACTAGAGGCACAAGTGGTGGATCTTGTTGAACCTCAACTCTCTATCCTCATCCTCCACCTCTGCCTCTGACCCTCCACACATTTGGAACTATGCCTGGTATCATCAACTGAAGTGGAGGCTGGAACCAATCTCTGTAGCCCTGGGTGGTACCTGAATATGCTAAACCCTGATCATAAGCCCATGGTCGGGCTACCAGCTATCAAAAATTGTCTACTACCTCTGAAGTAGGAATATATCACCCCCACTAAACTTGTGTCATGGTGTGGGCAAAGACGACCACATAATCATCATCAGGATGATCATGTGGCTCCCCAAATTGACGCTGCATGCACCTAGGTAGGTACATCTCAAGCATAGTATGCTCCTAACCCTGCATGAAATGGTCCTGACGACAGTAAAAGATATGTTTAGCATCATCGACCCATCTAGGCTGATCGAGGTATGGGTGCCAGGTAAACACCTACATCTCGTCCAGAACCCTCCTCTAGTAAGGGATCCCATGCTCGCCGGTGTGATTAAAAGGCACACCGCCTCCATATCGTGCCATGAGGGGATCATCTAGCCCCATCAGAACTAAAACAACACATGGACATAGCACATAAATGTCATCCCATGCCCAGATGTGAAGTAGGGTCACCCCTGCTCCCAGTGATCTCCCATCCATGTAAACGTACTCATGGAGGTCTCTATATAATGAAGCAAGAAGGACAAGCCCCCATGAAAAATGAACTGGCCTATCTCAAACCATCCACTCCCAGCAATATCCCCAGCTGAGACTGAAATATCGCCCTCACTTGTTAGGGGCAACAAGGCCCAAAATAATAGCTACAACCACCCAACGGTAGGGAGGTGCCAGGATCCAATGGTGCTCAAGCTCTATCTGCCCCTCGTAGAAGATAATCTCATCTATGGTAAAGACTTGGAAGTAGGCCTCATGTCCCTCATCCATAACAAAGATCACCCGATGATCGTGAACAAGAAATTTTAGAATCTTCCAAACATCCTCTAGAGTGACGGTAGCCTCACCAGTGGGAAGATGAAATGAAGACATCTCGTTGTGCCATCTCTCCGCCAATGCTGACAACATCCCTAGGTGAGTACGAATTGGTGCCAGATCTACAATATGCCACAACCCCACAATCCAGAGTCAATCTTGGTCCCTGTCACTTAGGTCCCTTAGGTAGCCAGCCAAATCCCGTGACCTATGCTCTTGAGAGTAGAGCTCCCTCACCCATCCTGCATCAGGGAAGATCACCACAGTAAATTTTTTGAGAAATTCCTCATTGAGCATTCAAAAAGCTTCCCCAGCGGTGCAACCTGTGATGGCGTCGTAGTTTTATTTTAATAAAACTCCAACGCTAGGGCTGAAAAGAGCCAAATCGCACAGCCACGGTGTAGTTTCCCTCCTAGCGGTGCACTTTGGGAAAAATTAGCAATGCCGCATCGCACTTTGTAAATTCACTCGTCGGCCCTGAGCCCAACATCGGAGTTTCTAAACTCCAAACTACATCACGGCGGTGCTATTCAACATTGAGCAAGGCAATTTGTCTTATGAGAGGTGCCATATAGCATTGTTGCAGATGTACCATCTCTCTAAAGCATTAATTGAAGCATTAAATGAAAGACGAATCTTGAGTAAGGACTACTTACCGGTGCCCCAATGCCAGGTGGTTGCTGGTATGTTCAAACCCAATCCGAAATGTGCAGAGGAAGCTATCATTGTGCCAAATCATTAGGAGGTCTGAGCTCAAATATCGAGGTCACTATTGGAGGTGTTTGAAAATGACTTGAAAGTGACCCCTTGGGCCCCATTTAAGCATGAAAATTGGGGTTTTTTCACCGTAATTGGCTATCATGATAAGGTTTTCGACCCCCAAACCTATTTTTATCTAGTTGAGGCTTATTTTCAACATTTATTGCATTTAGACACATTTTTGGCCTCCCAGAGCCTTTTCAGACCTATTGGGTACTTTGTCATCTTTTTTCACGAGATCACCCAAAAATTGGAATTTTCGTCCAATCTCTTGAGGGGGCATTATATTGGCATATTCTCTCCCACCATGCAGTAGTGGGGTAGGTTTTTAAATAATTATTTTTTTTGGCTTTGATCGAGATCATTTATTCTTTGAACCAACGCAACAAGTGCATTACTTCAAAGAGGGGAAAAATGTAGACACGTAAAATATACTGATTGACATTGTGCATCTGATCCTGACTTACTAACATCATTTCTTCCTAGATCATCCCTCGGTCTAACCATTTTAATCAGATCTCCTTATCTAATTAAATTCATCAATATTCCTCTCTTAATTGAATAAATCATTTTATCTAATTAAGTCAATCTCTTTTGTTAATTAAATCAATCCATTTGGTCTAATTATCCCTATTTAATTAAATAATCAATTTATTTGATTAAATCTCTAAAGTCTATCCATTAAATTAAATAAATTAAAACCTTATTTGATTTAATCTAAGACCACCCCTTTTAATTAAATAACTCAAAATCCTTATTTAATTAGTCTCTTATCACATTCCTCTCTTATTTGATTTAAATAAATCCATAAATTTGAGTCAAATAGGTCACATCATCTAACTTCTCTCTTTAAATTAATTAACCCTTGATTAATTTAATCCCATCTCATGTCCCATCCTCTACATAATGCAAGTTGCTCATGGAAATAGATTTAATTCGTTTATTAAATCTCTATTTTCCTCACAAGGCATCTTTTGGAATATTCTCTCAATTTGAATTCAAAAATTCCAAGTCAACATGTACATCCAACAAGGAAATAGCTCCATCTTACATGTCCTTTTCCTTGAGCCAAGTGGCATTTATTTCATTTTCCCTTCCCTCTTACATGTCATTTCAACAAATTTGAAATTCAAAATTATGCATTTATTGGCACAAACCCCAAGTCTTGCACATCCTCCATCCATTCATAGCTTAACAAGTGGCATCTTTCCATTGGATGAATGTTAGTCCCACATTGCTTGAATTTGGGAATTCATCCATCTTGAAATTCTATAAATAAAGAGCTCATATTCTCATTTGATCATCCACAATTTAGGCAAAGTTACCATGCTCAAATATCTCTCCAATTTCATCCATTGTCATTGAGTTCTTAGCTAGGTTTTTTTGCATATTTTAGCTTGGAGCACTCATCATCATCAATAAAGTGGGTCAAATCTTCATCAACACATCAATTTTGCATCTTAGGAATTTGGAAAGGACCAATTTTCACATCAAATTGGCACCAATTTCCCCATGGGATCATGTGTTTGCTATTCTAATTAGGATTCAATCTTTTTTCTGGCATTTTCAATGATTTTTTCATTATTTTCTTCCTAATTTGGGTGTTGTAAATGGATTTCATGGGGAATCCTTGTTTTGGCTTGCAATATCTTGTTTAACTTGTTTATTCTTGTTGTTTTGCAGGTACCAAGGTCAGGGTTCACACAATTTCTATCCCTCTTTATGACACAATGTAGACAAGAAGCTTCCCTAATGTAACCCCAAAAGCACACTTTTCAGGTTTAGTTGTACTTTATACTCTTTTAGCCTATTGAAGATGGGTATCAATACCTTGATGTGTTCACTCCTTTTCTTTGACTTGACAAAAATATCATCTATAGTCTTTGGCTATTTTGTTGATCATATCATGAAAGATGAGGGTCATTGCTCTTTGGTATGTCACTCCTACATTCTTTAGACCAAACAACATCATGTTCCAATAATACGTCCCCCATGGACATGTGAATGCAGTTTTGTGTTAATCCTCCTTGGTGATTATGATCTCATTATAGCCTAAAATGTCATCCATTTTTTATAGCATTTCATTTCAAGTGGTTAAATCAATAATGATGTCAATGTTAGGGAGAGGGAAATCATCCTTTGCATATTCCTTGTTTAAGTCTTTGAAATCTATGCAGGTTTTGATGTCCCTAGTGGGTTTAGAGACTTGTAATAGGTTGGAAACCAACTTAGGATAATCAATTGGTCAGATAAATCTGACATCAAGAAGATTTTGTAACTCAATTTTCACCAAGATTGCTATTTGAGGGTGCATTCTTTATAATTTTTGCTTCACTAGTTTGACCTCAGGATAGATTGTGAAGTGATGCACAAGAACTTCAAGATAGAGTCTCAACATATTGATGTATGACTATGCAAAGTTTTCTCTTCCCTCTTTTAGGAATACTTCTTGTAACTGAGGGTAAATTTTTGGATTAGATTCAATCAATAAAGCATATAAAATAAACCCAAAGACCTATCAAGAACAATGAAAACTAGAAATAAGAACAATTATACCTGTCGTTAATAGGAGTTTCCATGATTCACCTTGATAGTATCTTCTAACTTGCTAATTTGTGTTGCCCTCAGATTCAGCGTGCGAGCAATCTGAAAATAAAGCCTAAGTCCTACACAAGCTTTGAAGGATTTGAATCTAAATGCCTAAAGCCTATGCCTTAATGACTAAGAATGTCTATGCCTACAAATGTCAAAACTCAATGAAATGTGCCAACAATTGCTATGAAAATTTAAGCGTGCAAGTGCGAAAAATGCATAAAGTGAATGTCATCTTAGAGAATCGAATCAATGGTGGAGAATAAATGAGGAAATTAATTCAAAAATGAAGAAGATAAAGACTAGACTGAAGATCAGTTTTGGAAGGACCAAAAACTTGCCCGATCACCTGACTTCCAGAGGAAAGTTACCAATTTGGAATTAAATTAATTCCAAATGTGAATTTTGTGAAATAATAAATAATCAATTTTCATATTATTTACCAAAATGAGCTGATAGTTAAGAATGTCATGGCATTTTAAATAATTTAATTTATTTAAAATGAAAGGAATATTAATTTTGATAATTAAATAATTAGAAATAATTATTTAATTTAGCAGATAAGGTTCATTAATTAAATAAATTAATCAATTCATTTAATTATGACAATTAGTGACATATTAAATAAATAAATAAAACTTATTTATTTAATAATCAGGAAGAAATGACTGAAGAAGGGTAATTAAATAAATTTATAAATTTATTTAATTAGAGGAAGACTTTTTTTTTTTATAAAAAGGGGTAAAAATTTATTGAATCAACCAACAAAGTACAAAGAGCAGGGGCCAAGAGCCCGAGAAAGAAACAACACCAGCATAAAAAACCCCCCAAAAGGGGCACAACTAACCATCCATATCTTCCTTGACAAGAGTCTCAAGTTCCAAGGCACATTCCGGAGGTAGGTGAGTCCAATCTCCCATCCTCCATCCCTCTCCACGATCAGAAGCCCACTTAGCCAGGCAATCCACAGTCTTATTCCACTCACGAGGAACATAGCAAAAAGAGACAACATCCAAAGAAGTGCTCAACCTAAGAATTTGTCTCCCCACCACTGCCAGATGCCAATCCACATCTTCCACCCGTTGCAAATTTAGCATATCCACTACCACCTGAGAGTCCGACTCACAGATAATCTTGCTCCATCCTAGAGCACAGCCTCTTTCAAGCGCCATGAGGACAACAAGAGCCTCCATGTAATTATTGGTTTGAATCCCTTTATATTCAGAGAATAAGAAGATAACCTTACCAGAGCTGTCCCTGCCAATTCCTCCAACCCCAGCATGCCCAGGATTTCCCCTAGAAGATCCATCTGTATTGATCTTGAGAGTCCCAAAATGGGGGGGGGACCACTTTCCCTCCCTACAAACCTTCCTTTTAGCTTTCCTGCTTCTGCTCTGTTGTAACTTCCCAAGAGCACCACTATAATCTGCACAAAGAATATTCAACTTTTGGACCACCCGCACGTCTCCAGGAGCAATATCCTCCGAGAGATCACACTTCGCAGCAAGAGTCTCCTGAAGCATATTTATTACTTGCAACCACACCTGCTGAACCCTCTTAGGCTTATCCTGAAAGATCCTACGGTTCCTTTCCAACCACACCTGCCATATAATAAAACCTGGACCAATACCCCAAGCCACCTCCAGAAAAGAAGTCTTAGAAGGGGGTCTACCAAGGCTGTTCCAAAACTCAACCAAAGAGTGAGCATGTATACAAGCATGCTCCCAAGCTTCCCACCACCAGTGCCAAATAACCCTGGTGAAAGAACATTGGAAAAAGAGGTGCGAACTGGTTTCTTTGCTTTGATGACATAAAGTATAGATAGAAGGCCCATGGAATCCCCTCTTCTGAAGATTATCCCAGGTAAGACATTTGTTCTGAACCACAAGCCATAAGAAAAATTTGCATTTGGGCCAAGCTGACTTATTCCAAACTTGCTTCCACCAAGATATGTCAATCCTGTCAAAATTTTGTCTTTCCAACTCTTGATACCCTGAGGCAACAGAGAACTTTCCTTTTGGATTGGGTCCCCAAGCGAGGGTATCAGCTCCTCTTAAAGAGTTACACACTCTGCCAGCAAGAATCCCAGCAAGGGTCTCTCGCTCTCCCTCAGATCCCCCAGGAGGCCAGTCTACGGGCTCTTTCCATCTGGCAACCTCTCCCCGCCCCACCCTTAAAAACACCTTAAAGTCCTCAACCTTACTCCATCCTGCTGCAAGGAAGCTGTCACATAAAGGTTGAAGGTGGGGGTATTGAGATAGAATAGGAGGAAAACCATCCCAAGAATCCTCCCAAAACAGAGCATCTGAACCGCCATTGCAAATCCAGAAAAGACCATTTTTAACTAACTGAGCACCTTTCTTCAAAGTCTCCCAAATCACGGACCCCCTTCCAGTCAAGTCGTACCTTGGTACATCTTTCCCATTCACTCCACCAAGATACTTAACATTAAGGATTTTAGCCCATCCTTGATCTTGGCTTATGCACCATCTCCAAAATAGCTTAGCAGCAAGAGCCCAGCCGTTCCAGCTTGTATTCCTCAAACCCAGACCACCATCCTGCTTTGATCTGCAAACACAATCCCATTTGACCAAACTCCATTTTGAGGAAAGCAAATTACCTGTCCATAAAAATTTCCTTGAAAGAGCATCGAAGTCCTTAATGAACCCAGCAGGGGCTGACTGTACAAGACACCTGTAAATAGGAAGAGCTTGGATCACAGACTTCAAAAGAGTCATTCTGCTAGCAGTTGAGAGCCAACGGTGAGTCCAATGACTCACTTTACTTCGAAGCTTATCTAAAATCTCTTGCCACACACCCCTCGAAAGCCTTTGGTCTGAGAGAGGGATGCCTAGATACACTAAAGGAAGCGTTCCAATTTGAAACCTCAAGATATGAGCAATTCGAGTTTGAATAGAAGCAGGGGTATTGAAGAAGAAGATTTGTGACTTTTCTTCATTAATCTTTTGTCCTGAGGATTTCACATAAATATCCAAAGCTCTTCGGAAACTGGCAGCCTCCTGAATTCTTGCGACACCCATCAAGGACGTGTCATCCACAAATTGGAGGTGGGACGAAGGAGGAATGCCATGTCCCCACTTCCAACCTTGAATCCCTCCCTGACTAACTTGGGACTTAATAAGTCTTCCCAACCCTTCAGCCATCAGGATGAAAAGGTAAGGGGAGAGAGGATCCCCTTGCCTAAGGCCTCTGGTCGTACCAAATAAGTCAGAGGGTTCCCCATTAATCAGGACAGTAAAAGAGGGTGAAGTTATGCAGCTCATCACCCAGCTGATCCACTCCTGTCCAAAACCAAAGGCCTATAAAACTTTCTGCAAAAAGCTCCATCTGACCCTATCATAAGCTTTGGCCATGTCCAGCTTAATGAACATAGCTTTTTCTTTAGAGGTGGCCATAGAATGCATAGCTTCAGCCGCTATGATAACCCCATCCAAAATTTGTCGTCCTGTAACAAAGCCCCCTTGCTCCTCAGAGATTAGGTCACTAAGCCATGGCTTTAACCATTCAGCTATCACTTTTGTAATTATTTTGTACATCACATTGCACAAAGCAATAGGTCTAAAGAAATTAAGGGAGTTAGCTCCCTCCTTCTTTGGGATGAGAGCCAGGAGAGTTGCATTCAAAGCCTTAAGCATTTGTTTATTGTTAAAGGATTCCTGCACCATATCAAAGAGGTCCATCTTGACAATCTCCCAAAAATCTTGAAAGAACTCTATAGGAAAACCATCTGGTCCCGGGGCTTTACCCTTTTTCATACCAAACACAACAAGCTCTATCTCAGATAGAGTAATGGGCTTAATGAGAGCCTCATTCATTTCAGGAGTGACCAAGGAGGGTATGCAAGCTAGAACCAAATCCTCCTCAACCCTAGCCAGATCTGACTCTTCTGAGAATAAGTTCCCAAAATACCTAGTAGCCTCCAAGGCAATCTCCCTATGAGAGGAAATCAGGAGCCCTTCAGCCGTCGTGAGAGAATTGAGAACACTTCTATGTCTTCTGTCCTTTACTGTGTTGTGGAAGAACTTAGTATTTATATCCCCTTCCTGGAGCCAATCAATTCTAGCTTTTTGTTTCCAGTAGATCTCTTTTCGTAGCTCCCACTCCTCCAGATCCTTTAAGGCCGCAGCTTCTTCTCTATATAGCCCATCAGACAATCCCTGTTCTCTGATTTGGCGCGTAATATTGTCCACCCTCTGCTGTGCTTCTCTCTTGGCTCCAAAGAGATTTCCAAAGCACTCCCTATTCCACCTTTTCAGCTTAAACTTAACATACTGCAATTGCTTGACAAAATAAAACATAGCGGTACCATAAGCAGGCTTCCCTTCCATTCACCAAGTAGAGATATAATTCTGGAGAGAAGCATCCCTCAACCACATAAGCTGAAACTTAAAGGATGGATTCTTTGTCTTTTGAAACTTAGAAGTAGTCAAAAGAATTGGCTAGTGATCTGAACCCCTCCAGTCCAAAATCTCTGAACTAGTAATCCAACTGTCTGCCATCCAGAAACAAGAAACCAAAAACCTATCTAATCTTTCCGCTATCGCTTCCACCCCACATCTTCTATTGTTCCATGTAAATAACCCATTGGAAGGGGTGACGTCCACCACCCTCAAGCTTTCAATACTACTTCTAAAAAGGCCTGCAGAGGGATCAAGCTTGGGAATACCTCCCCGCTTCTCTTCCAAACTTAAAATTGCATTGAAATCTCCTGCCAGAATCCAAGGGAATAGAGGAGCAAGAGAGCGAACATATCCTATATGTGACCAAAGTAAAGTTTTTCCAATAAAATCAATCGGGGCATAAACATTAGTGAAGAGGAGAATCTCACTAGTTACGCCACACGTGGCCACCAAGGAAATAGTAGATTTGCTAGAAACCCACCAGAGTGGAACCAGCTTGCGAGGATCCCATAAAAGAGCCAAACCCCCAGAACATCCTTGGGCGCCAATGCACTGACAAAGACATCTAGGCCAAATCTTAGCAGCCGTGTTCTGCATCCTATCAATAGATAACTTAGTTTCCTGAATAAAAACCACCTCAGGCGAATGAGACTTAATCAGATCCCGAATAGCCTTTTGTCTAGGGATGCTATTCAACCCCCTTACATTCCATGAAAGAACAATCATTTCTGATGAAGAGGGAAGTGGGAATCAATGGTTTTCACAGAACCAGACTCCACTAAAGTCTCTCCCACTAACTTCACTTTTTCCTGGTCTTTCTTCCTCCCCACCTTAAGAGACTTCTCTAGGGTATCCTTTCTAATGGTTTTTTGATGAATACCCAAAATAGAAGGGGAACCCTTGCTTTTGCTCTCCTCCTGCCGAACATTTCCGGTGCAAGCCTTGGTTCGGGCATGAGCAGAAATCTCCTGCACTTCCTTGTCTCCACTGGAATCCAACTCCTCCAAAGGTCCCACTAAAGTATCTGTGACCATCTGCACCCCAAGCTCTCTCTCCTGCGGATCAGCTTGAACAACATTGTTCTCCTCCCCACCTATTTCCTTTGCTTCTAAGAGCTCATGACTAGCCGGCATATTAGCAATGGTTCCATCAAACTGTTCTAAGTCATCCAACCCATCAAACCTATTGAAAACCTCATCTGTCTGTCTGTCCTTAAAGGTCCTCTTTTGGCCATGACCCTTATTACGCCCTCTTACAGGGATAAAGCCCTCCTTGTCCTCCCTCATAGGGGCCTTCCCTTTATCTTGGGCGTGAGGAGCACTCGTCGGCCCTATGTTTGAATCCTCTAAAGGTTTTGATTTGGGGCACACCCTCTACAAATGCCCATATTCATGGAAAAAGCGACAGCGAAACGACAGCATTTCATAGTCAAGTTGTTGAATCCATGCACTTGACCCCAACCGAATTTCGATAGAATCAGGCAGGGGCTTATTCAAATCAATTTCAACACATACCCGGGCGTAGGTAATTACCTTCTTCTCCATAGTCTGTCTCGAAGGACCAACTGGTTTTCCAAGCTGGCTTGCCACTAAGTTAAAAATGTCCTCCCTCCAAAATTCTAAAGGAAGCCATGGTAATCTCACCCAAACCGGGACCCGCGACGGAAGCTCTTCTGTAGGGTTAAATCCCACATGCCAAGGTTTAATGAAAAGACCCACTTGATTGTAGAAATAGGGCCCTCCTTCGAAAACTTTATTCCTGTCCGACATGCAAGAGAAAACCACTTGAAAGTAGCCATTGGCTGCCAACAAAACATCCATATCCCCCTCGGGAGACCAGGTACGCCGAGCCCATGATTCCAAAAAAGACAAAGATACCCGAATCCCTAGGAACTTACAGATCAGAGCATGCTTTGATAAGTAGTTGATATCGTCCACAATAGCTTCAGGTTGGATCTCAACAATCGGCCTATTCTCGCTCTTAGCAAGGCACCCATTGACCTTTGAGGGTCTAAAACCTCCAGACAGATGTGAGGACTCTCCCATTCCTGATCCAGATTCGCCGAAAAAAGGATTCGCATGCAAAATAACCGAAGGATTGCTCCCTGCCACCGCATCCTTAAAAGACAGCCCCTTACCACCAGGGGAAATCCTGATTGGAGCCATGCAAGGCCTGAGACAGTAAACCCCAAAAAACTTGAACAACCCAAAACACACTGAAGAAGATCACAAAAAATAAAAACTCCGCCTCGCTCCCCCAGGTTTCAAAACACCAAAAAAATCAGAGTCCCCCACAGATGCAATAACACCCCCCAATCACCACGAGCAGATCACAAAACGCCTGGGTTGAAGCAGAAAAACATGAGCAGAAAGCAGTAGAAACTAGCAAGAGACGTGGCCACCCAAGCCACCAATCCAGCGCACCAAAGAACCCCCACCGATCAAACACCAGCAATGCAGGAAGAAAGCACAGGGCGCAGCTAGGGCAGAGATACCCTAGCCTGCGTGCACGCAATCACCAGCTCCCAGCGACGCCAGTTTTCCATAAGTTTTAATAATTTTTCCTTATGCATCTTCCTTGTCATGCATTGCCTTATGACCAATTAGAGGAAGACTTAGATAATTAATGACATATTTAATAAATAAATAAACTTTATTTATTTAATAATCATGAAGAATAAAATGACATGAATTAATTAAATAATTATGAATTATTTAACCAATAGTCGAATGTGGACCAAAGACATAATTAAATTTCCTAATTATGCTAGCATGAAAGTGGTTAAAATAGAGCTTGTAGGGCTAGGTCATTTTTATGTGTCTACACTTCTAAGTTTTTGTATTTTTCATCTAACAAGGATTCAACATAAATGTTATCTTGTGTGCCTCCTTTGTTCCTACATCCATTGTGGTGGCCTTTTCTGCTAGCGCTGCTAAATTTTTTGGATGCATTACACTAAGGAGGATATTGAATCCCTCATCCTCATATGCCTCAGAGAATTTTTCACCGTTGGATGCATCCTTTCTTTCAGCTATTTTAGGATTAGAAAGTGCCACAATGTAGTTTTCACTCAAAGATACACATGTTATTCACATGTTGTCAATTTTATGACTAAAGTATTCAATTGTCTCCCCACAGTATGTTTATGTTTATAGCTTTATATCAAATAATATTTTTTTATCCCCATTTGGTATGTTATCACAAAGTCCCATGAATTCTGAGATTGCTTCATCATTTTCAAATATATCTAGAAGTGGTGGTTTGTGTTGGTCCCAATTGACAAGTTGGGGGTATACTAGGCTTATTGCAGTGGTTTGGTTGTTTGAGGTAAAATATGTTGTGGATATCATAAAGAGAGAGTTATTCTCAAATAGGTCAATGATGTCAAGAGGGAAGTCATCTAGGGTAGTGTCACATGATGTGGGTAACCAAGAGGAAGCCTCACCCCTTTTACTATAATTACCTTTTCCAATAAGGGTAACCTTACCAATAGTACATCCTAGGCCAAGATTCTTTGGAAATCTTCAAGGAATGATGGGTTCTAGAAAATAATTGTCATTTTGACCTAGTTTCTCATTCTTGTTACACTCCTATCTCTTCATTAGATCCAAACCTTTATCATCATCTCCCAGGGGAAGAACGGGCATGGACCAGTCATCTTGATAGAGTAGTTTAGAGATATCTTCCTCATTGGCATCTTCTTTGTTCAAATCCCCCCACTTGGTAAAGGTGGTAGATGCAACCTTTAATGTTTTGGCCACTTTGTTGATAGATGTAGGTTTCCCATGAGATTTGGGAGAAAGATATAGATCTCCCAACACAAAAGTGTCCTTTAGTTTATAATCTTCACAACCATCATCCTTGATCACTGCTTTGATGTCTCAAATGTTCTGCACAATGGGTGTTTTTGTTTCTCAGGTAGATGAAAGGGATGATGGGTCAAAAAATGAGGAGGATGTAGGACCTTCATTTTTTAGGGGTTTGGGGTATTTTCTAATACTTTGCCTCAAGGTTCTTGCAATAATAAAAAGGCTCAAGATCTCCATGGATGGTAATTTATCTATCCTCAAAAAGGAAACTTTACACAATTGTGATAGGTTGATGCTATAAATTTTAGGGCATGAATCCATGGTTGACGAAGCAAGATCTTGTAGGGGAGATTAAGGTCTAACACTTGGCATGTGGTCTGAACAATGATGGGTCCCATTTGGATGGGTAGTGCAATGATGCCTTGCAATACCCATTCTTGATTTTCATATGCTTTGATGGTTGTACCCTTTCTTTTCTAAATAACATCCTCTAAATAACCCAAGTTCTTGACCAACTAAAGGGTGAAAATGTTTATACCAACACCTCCATCTAATAAGACTCTTTTAACCTTGTTTTTTATGAACAATGACCTCAATATGTAAAGCATAGTTATGAGATGGATTTGATGGTACCTATATTGTTCTGAAAAGGTGAGAAGATGAGGGATAGTGATATACCCTACCATAGCTTGAAACTACTCAATATCAATATCCTCAAGTACATTCAATACATATAAATCTTTCTCTAAGATCTCCTTATGCATGGAGGATAGCCTCAATAGTTCCAAAATAGAGAGCTATGTGGGGGTTTTCTTAAGATTATCTAGGAGATTGTATTTTTTAGGGCTTTTTGTTGGAAATGTAGGTTGTTCCCTAGGATGGGATGAAGCTCCTTGGATGTTAACCTTGCCACATCGCATGGTGACTCCACATTTCACACTAGGTCCTTTGAAGGTAACGACTAAGAAAAAATTGTCATAGTAGGTGACTACATTAGAATAGACATGTATGTTATTTAAGTCTTCCCTTTTCCATTTTCATTCCCTTTGTTGTGATCTAGCATAGGGTTCTTGTATATCTTAAGGTCCTAGTTATGACTTGCACTTCAATAGATATGTCACCATTCTCGATAAGATCTTGGATAACATTCTTTAGTTTCTTGCAATTTTATGTTTTGTGTCCTTTGATTTTGTGAAAGTAACAAAGATCCTTTTCATTGTACCAATATGGTTTATCTTGTGGTTCTTGGTAGTTTTGTAAATTGGAAAGTGTTATCAAGTTTGACTCTACCAATTTCTTCATGATAGTTTCAATAGGTTCCACCAACTATGTATATTTGCATTTTGGACCGTAGTTATTCCTATTGGTGGTTAATCTTTGTTGAGTTTCAGTGGTATTAACCTAATTATTTTGTGGTGGTGATGGTGTTTGTTGCATAGTTTTTGTGATGTTTGGTTGTTTCATGTTTCACCTAGGAGCACTTATGACCACTTTAGCATATACCACACCATTATTCATCCCGTTCTTATTATTAGCTTAGACACAAGGCTTATCGTTTGAATTGGTTGATGGGAACTTATCTTTGTATGCTTGGGTATTTCCATGTGAGATTAGAGATCTCTCAATGTTAAGGGCCCTAGGGAAAATTTCATCATTAGTGGTGATACATTGCATCTTCAAGTGGAATGATAGATCTGGATCAACATTTTCTATGATATTCCCCCTTGTTGTTCATCGAGAATGGGCCACTTCCTCTTACTGGCTCTTTGTCTCCATTTCTATAAGAAATTAGCAAAGTATTTTCCTTTATTTTTCTTGAGAGTGTACAACTCTTCTAAGTTCACATCCATGTCAAGATTGAAGGAGAAGTGATCTATGAATTTATTGATGATTTCTTGGAAGTTTTTAATACCTGGAGGCAACTGTGAAACCCAATCGATGTTTGGGCCTGTCAAGCTTCATGGAAAGAGGTGCATCAAATAGGAATCATTTTAGGAAACCTCCATACACATGATGTTATATTCTTTTATTTGATCCACAATATTTCCTCTCCCTTTGTATTTATCAAATTTAGGGACCACAAAACCAAGAGGGAAAGGTACCATTGTGATGTTTTTATTGAATGGATATGAACATAGGTTTTGTTGTGTATGGGGATTCTTTTTCTTTCATATTTGAATATCCTACATTTTTTGCATTAACACCTTGAGTTACAATGCTACATCATCTTGTGGGTTTGGTGGAGGAACATATATTGCGTATTGTGGGATGGTGGATGGATTGTACATTGGATTTTGATATGATGGGGTGTTGTATGTTGTGTATGGTGGTGTAGGATATTTTGAAGGTGATGGTGGTGGATTTGTATATTCTCCTAATGTGTTTGTATTGACAACTTTTTGTTGAGGGTTATAGTATAAACCATGTTTTTGTTGTTATGTGAGAACTTGTTGTTGTTGTGCATACTGTTGGGCTAGAAAGGCTTGTTGTTGGGCTTGTTGCTATTGTTGGCACACTAGGGATGCTTGTTGCAATTGCTATTTTTGTTGTGTGGCTAAGATTGCTTGCTTGGATTGCTATTATTATTGGGCCACTAGTGCTTGTTGTTGGGCCTATTATTGTTATTGTTCCACTAGTGCTTGTTCGCGGGCTTACTGTTGTTGTTTTTTGGCTAAGGCTACTTGTTGGGCTTGTTGTTGTTGTGTAGCTAAGGCTAATTTTTGTGCTTTTTGTTGTTGTTGTGTGGATAATAATTCTTGTTGGGCTTTATTTTGTTGTAAGGCATGTTGATAAGCATGTTGTGCTTGTTGCAAAGCCAAAGAATGTGCTTGCAATGTAGGATCATTTGGTTGTTGGTACATCTACAATGGGTTTTGGGTGTTTATGATTTGAGTGGGTTGCAAGTTGATGATGAGAGGTTGGGGGTTTCCTTGGTTTAGTATCCCTTACAAAATGGTGGATTGGGATGGAGGAATGTAAGTTTGAGGTCCCATTTGATTTTGCATGACATGGGGGACCAAAGGTAAGGATGATGATGGTCTGATTTGGTATTGCAATAGTAATGGCACATTCAGACCTTGAAAATTAATTGAAAAGGTTCCCTTGTATTTGAGGTGGGACCAAGGTATTCCTTGGTTGAAGGGGTTTGTGACCAAGGTGTTTCTTTGATTTGGGTTGGTGATGGATGAGATAGATGTGTTTTTTGAAACCATTAGGACAAATGAACCAATGGGGTGGCTGGATGAAGATGTCCCTTGTTGCATTAAGGGTTGATTTTGTGTAAGGGTGTTGGAATTCCCTTGTTGGTCTATTTGAGACACTTGGTCCACACTACCTTGTGTGACATTGGGAACACTTTTGGTACTTATGGGGATGGATGAAGATGGTTTCCCTTGAAATGTCAAGGCCATCGCAAAGTTATGGAGTGTAAGTAGTTTGTGTGGATGTTGGGAATGCTCATGAATGGTGGGAGCACCAAATGTAGGTGTCCAAGTGGTTTTTTGAGGAGGATTGGTGTTTAAAGTACCCACAAGTGTGTTACTTGTCAAAGGAAGAGTGTGACCGAAGTCCTTAGCAAGACTAGTTGCAAGACTAGGAGTTTGTGTTTGACATGGCCCTAGTGATAGATTTCTTTGTAGCGCGGATGAATTCATGCCTTGTGTCAAGGTTTGTGTAGAAAAAGATGAGGGAATAGCAGCCATTTTCTCTAAGGCTTGATGTTATTGTTTATACTTGTTATTCCTTGCCTAACCAGCCCATTTTGTTTTTGGTCAAAATGGGTCCCCCTTTCTTTCTTTTGTTCTTGGTGTTCTTCTTTGGGTCTTACGACTTGTTCTTTTACTCCTAAGTCTTTATTTTCTTTCTATTTTGGGTTTGGGTTTTAGTCTTTGTTTTCTTTCTATTTTGGGTTCGGGTTTTGGGAAGGAACATGCACTTGTTACTCTTTTCAAAGGTTCAAGTCCCTGTTTGTATCCTGATCTTGACCCCATTTTTTTCCTTGTGTCCTTTATTTGTTCTGTCGGGTTTAGGTTGTGGAATAGTACTGACACTTGTTGCTTTTTGAAGTATAAGCTTCCATGCATGTCCCGATCCTGGTCCCCACACTTAGTCTTTTCTTTTTATTTGTGTGTTCGATTTGGGTTTTGGATCAAAACCATTACTTTGCACCCTTTAGGGTGTAAGTTCTTGTTTTTGACTTGATCCTAACTTCTGCTTGTGCCTTATGCATTTTTCTTGTATTAGAGTTAGGTTTTGGACTAGAATAGGAGGGTATGTGTAGGATCATCATGGAAAAACTAGGCCCTTAAGTGGCAAAAAATTTAGAAAAATTAGAGTTAGAAACTTGACATAAAAATTTGAATAAGTTATCTATATTATTTCAAAAATATGTAAGAATAGAATATGTATCAAATTGAATATAGTTTCTAAACTACTAGGTTTATTTCAAAAAAAAAATCTATTAAATGAAAATTTGAAATTTTAATGCAGTAGTACTTAAATTTTAGGGGAAAATAAGAATTAGGTGTTTGTCTGACCACCCTAACCACAATAAAATGATAATTTTTTTAATAATATTTTAGATATAAGTAGAAGAATCATGTCTTGATGTGATGCATTTTTTTTGTAATTTTTTTCAAGTAAATAATTAATTATGAATTTTTTATTACAACTTTTAAAAAATGTAAAAATTCGTATGTCTGACCACCTTAACTTGGTCAAAACTTCATGAAATTCATTTTTTTTAATCCTATAGTATAGAAAAGCTAGAATATGATGCATGTTTTAGATTCAAAAAATGTGACAGCATTTGAAAGCTATAGATGTTTTTTAATCAGCTTATCAATTAGGACTTTAGTCGTAATTCAAATAGAAAATGAATAATAAATATTTATTAAATTCAAAGTAAAGCATAATTTATATTGGTGGAAAGCTAAGAATCTCCTTTAAAAACACTTTTCATTTCATCAATTTTGGATAAAAAAAGGCGTTAGCCACATACCCTACACATACCCATCATATTGCCACTTTTTGGCCCATCATGATCTTGCACATACCTAAGAACCAAGAACTTTTCAAAGTTCTTGTTCCTATTTTTGGTCTGATCCTGATGTCCAACTCCTTTTATAGTGTCTTTCAGGATCAGACCACATGCCGTTGACTTGAACTTTGCACCTTTTGAAAGTTCTAGTTTCATTTTGAATCCCAATCCTAGTTCCTGCTTTATTTGTTTGCTTCGGGATCAAACTTCAGACCATGACTAGAAAATTAAACTTTTTAAAGTTTTGGGTTTATCTCTCAACTCGATTCCAACTCCCACTTTGTTTTGTTTGTTCGTTGGGTTTTAGATTGTGCATCATTGAATGAACTTTGCACTTTTTGAAAGCTCAGTCTCGATCCATTCCTGGTCTTGATTCTCACTTTATTTGTTTGCTTTGGGATCAGACTTCTGACCGTGACTTGCACTTTGAAAATTTTGAAGTTGTAGGTTCTTTTTTCAACTTGATTTTGACTCCCACTTTCTTTTTCTATTCATTAGGTTTCAAACCTCAGGTAGTTGACTAAAATTTACACTTTTTGAAATCTTGATCTTGGTTCATACCACGATCCTGACTCCCGCTTGTATTCATTCTTGCAATCTTGTATTTACAACATCCACTTAGATCCTAAGGCCCAACCATCCTACGATTAATTTCATAACCACTCACATGTGTGAATAGGTTTTTATCCTGTCACTCCTTAATTTTTGTCCATTCTATTTTGAAGAGTTTAGCAAAGAGAATGGCAGTGATTCTGAGCTAGGGTTTGAGGAATTTTCTATGATTTGTGGATGTGCTATCAAAATTCTTGGTTGTGTTTGAAGGTAGATGTTTTTCTTGTGGTTCTTATCTTTTTCTTTGTTCTTGCTTCCATTTGTGTTGCTTGCGTATCACATCTTTTTTCTTGATTTTCATTTTTCTTTTACTATTTGTTTTGTTTCATCTGTCTACATTTCCTATTTCACCCTTTGGTGCATTTTTCCTTTCTCTCGAATCCTTTTGTTTTGTTGCATGTTGTTTCTTATTTTCTTGCATTATTTTTTGTGTGCTTTTTATTTGCGAGATTATTTGTCTCATTGTCCCCTAGATTTCTAGGGTTTTTCTCTAAGTAACCCAGTCCCAAAGGCATGTTCTAAGATATTTTTATAGTTATTGTTTCCTTCCTTATTGTCACCTTGTGATTCTCAATTCCCATATGTATTTTGGTGTCAGGAACTGAAACTACACTTGGGGTTTTCCACTACTTGGTCTAGGTCCCTTTGCTTGTTTGATCCCCACATTACTATTGGGATCGAGGATCAGACTGACACCATGAGTCTATTAATACACTTTTTAATAAGTTTTATTCCAAATCCCACTTCTGATCCCTGCATTACCATTGGGATCAGAAGTTAGTTTGGCAGAAAATCATTGGTACTATTAGTTCTCAAAAATGCTAGTTGAAAAACCTCAAGAGGTTGCCAGGATCTTGGTATGTTTTAGGCTAATAAACAAGGAAAAATGGTGTGTTTGAACCTTCTTCTCTTCAGGCTTTGCCAGACCTAGGTGGGTATGCCTGTGCAAATAAAGCAGAATTAAACTATGTGTTTCCTACTTGAGAAATCTATCCACAATGGAAATTGGAAGTGGAGAGATGCACTCCTAATTTGGTATAGATTTTATAAGAAATATCAAGGTGAAGTTTAATAATATTTTCAATTAATAGATATAAGATTTTGGATATAGATTTGACTAAATTAAATGATGAAATAGGTAAGACCAATTCCTTGTTGGCTAGATGGAGTCAAATGAAAATCCAAGATAAATGACTTAAATTGGAAATAAATCAAACTATTTGGCACACTTATGTTGGTTTATATCTTGTATAAATGTGTAGGAAAGTGATTGAAAAGCTCTACTTATTAATCCAACTGACACAACTAGGTTACTTATGATTTATCAAAAGGATTTTAATCCCTACTTGAAGGAACCAATTGGATAGATCACACAGGATTAGAAGATAATATCAAATTGGAGACAAAATGGAAATCCTAATTATATGGTTCTTCTTATTGATCTAAATAATACTTCGAGACTACTATGATTTTTAGAAACCAAGATCACCTACATGCAATCCTATCACATGCAAAAGACATGCAGAACCAAAGAAGATGTTCTGTAAGCCTCAAAGTAAAAATGCATTAAAGAGAATCAATTATTACAAAGAGATCAATCCTTATGAAGGAGATCAAGAAACCCTAAAAGGGAAACCCTAAATGAAACCCTAGTGTGCACACTTAATAATTAATCAATTATTAATGTGCTTAAGTTTAGCTTAAGCAACTAAAGGAATAAGTGACTTAAATAATTAACCAGTATGATATAATTAATTAATCATAATAACTTATTACTCTAACACCCCCCCTTAAGATGAACTTAGGAAGAAGCTAAAACACTAGAATAAGATGCATGAAAGCAAAGATGGGTCCCGACAAGTAGGCCTAATCAGGTACCCATTTACAAATGCAAGAATGAGGTAGAGAAGGAAAAGCCCAGTGGGACAAAAGCCCCCTACAATGAGATGACATGTTGCAAAGAAGCATTGGAAGAACTCTATAGAGTAACACTAGAACCAAAATTTGGAAAGCAAGGAAAGATTCTTCTGTCTACTACTGAAACCGGATGAGAGTCACTGATTGACTCAAGAAATCATGAAAAAAGCAATAGCAGACCTGATGCCTTGGAACACTCAAAAACTCCAAATGAGAACAACCCTAGAATCTATGAAGCAGCAAGCAATTATTGAAAGATGTATTACTGAAAACGAAGTGCAAAGATGCAAGATGCACCCTCCCAACTGCCAAAATATCCAAGTAATCTCCAAACAACCCATCAGTCCAAATCTAGACTAAGTGATCAACCTGTGACAGATACAAAAAAATTGCATGGACAGGAGCATAGAGCTCCTCAATACCTTTCCAACGCTGCAAAGATAGCGAAAATCAAACATCGTGGCAAAAAGTTACGATCTCGAAAACATAAAATAAACATCTGAATTCAAATAGCAATAAATGTAGATAAATAGTAAAATACTGAGAAAATAAACAACACCACTAGAAATTTCTTGGAACCAACTTTCCAGTGATATCTTGTTTACCCGATTTTCATACCGTATGCCCAAGTTATGACCAAAAGAAAAAAAACTGCTTCTTTAGGAAAAATTAGGGCTAGAAGAGGCTAAGAGGGGTCGTATGATCGGGTGACATCATGTTGATGTCAACACATCATGGCAAAAAAATTGAGGGCCATTTGGTCGTTGGGGCCAAAAAATGCCCCCTTGCCGCAAAAAAAATTCGTTCACCAGAATCTGTAGACCCTGCTAGAATATTCTAGAGACGGTCGCCGAAATCCAAAGAATATTCTATAGAATCTAATGATTTTGTCACCAGATTTGAGGGTAGAATTTCTGCCTATGGACTAGGTGGAGGGTCCTTGGTCCTCCATATGACCAGGGCCGTAGAATCTGAAGCCCTCAGGTGCCGATGGAGGAATGGCAGCGGTGGTGGCAGAGTGGCAGCGGTGAAAATGGGCGGTGGCGCTAGTCCAGTGGCTGCCAGGTGGTGGATCCATTTTGCACTGGTAGCGCTGGACCAATTTTCAAAAAACCATTTTAAATTTTTTTCTTTTTTCAATTTTTGTGCATTGAAAGGCATGCTGGGGATGTCGTACGGCTTCCCTGGCAAAAAATATTTTCCTTTCAGATCAACTGCTCCAAAATTAATGAAACGACAGGTATTCTTAGGGTTTTTGGCTGTTGTGAACATGACGGCAGTGTCCATTGAGCCCAAAGTGTCCCAAAAAATTGGCTACCCCCAAATCTTGCAAAAAAGATGCCTATGGAAACCCTTGCATTAGAAACTCACTGAAAGGCCATATCTTCAAATCACGAACAGGCAGCTGCAGGTTTGAAGCTCTGATACCATGATAGAAACCAAGATCACCTACATGCAATCAATCACCTATCACATGCAAAAGACATGTAGAACCAAAGAAGATGTTCTATAAACCTCAAAGTAAAAATGCATTAAAGAGAATCAATTATTACAAAGAGATCAATCCTTATGAAGGAGATCAAGAAACCCTAAATGAAACCCTAGTGTGCACACTTAATAATTAATCAATTATTAATGTGCCTAAGTTTAGCTTAAGCAACTAAAGGAATAAGTGACTTAATTAATTAACCAATATGATATAATTAATTAAGCATAATAACTTATTACTCTAACAATGATTGACTAAAAAGGATTTTTAATTCTTTTAAACAAACCAATTAATCACACCACGCAAGAACAAAAAATGTGTCTTGATAAACTAAAAATATCCTTGACATACCAATTTAAATAATAAGTAAACATTAAAATGGAGACAACTAGATAATTGTATAACTTCAACAAATAATTGATAACAATATAACCTCACAAAATTAGAGATCTTTCATTGGCTTCTTTGAAATTATTCTTGCAACATATTCTTTCAAAATATAAATATTATGGAACTCTTCTACTATCCATCTATTACCCCTATTCTAATATTATCTTCTCCTATATATTTCTTTTGGTCTTGGTCTCTCTTATATATATGAGAGGTATTAAGCTTTAGACCAAAAGATGTGAATTTTGATAACAAAACATGACTTTGAAACTATACATAGCTTAAGAAACTATCACAATCATAAACATGTGTTCCAATTTGTTAATCTCTGAGTAAAATCCCTTGGTAATATAAGATATGTTCAAATATTTTGTTGTATGATGGGGTCCACATCATTACCACCAACCGATTCTGATTGTTGTTCAATTGTATATGGAATGTCCATTGCACGATTGATAAATAGATTCAAGGCTAAGAGATGATAAATATATCCTTGTTCTGCATGATTGTTTGCATTGGATATGAATTATCTCATATCATACTCAATATGCATGAATTTCTAAATTTCTTTATGAGTATTTTGCAAGACCATATCTTCATCATTGATCTCCTCTAATGTAGTTGTTAGAAAATATGTTAACTCTGCTTTCCAATCATCCCTTTTTTGAAGATTCCTTGTATCATCATGGAGTGTAGGAACCAAATTAAACCAACTAAGATCCCCTTTGATTCTATGTTGATATTGGTTGGGGAATCTCACCAAGTCATTATATATTTGCAGTGTTTGGTCTTTCAGAACCTATTTACCCAGAAGTTCCTTCCTTTTATCAATCATTTTTCCTTACAATCAGACATTATCTTCTAGTGTTTATTGTATTTTCTTACACACCCCTTAATAATCATTAGCCTACTTCATCCTTTTATTGAACCTCTCTTTGATTATCTCAGACATAGTATTGTACTTGATGTTTTTCATTTCTTTTTCTAGTACCTTAAACTTTTCCTGAGCCTTTAAATGGGAAATTTTCCAATAAGCTGCATTAGCTAACACATCTAATACTCTTTTATCCTTCTCAAGCCATGGGGAGCACAATTCTAGAATAGAAGAGGAATATAACATCTCCATTTGATGTGATAGCTGTTTTTTTAATTTGTCATTTTCTTTGACCAACTTTTCAATTTGTGCTCTAGTGAACTTTGCCACATTGACATTCAGTTGTGCAGTTTCTAAGGGATTAGTGTCCCCAAATATTTTAACCAAAAGGTGTCCAAATAATTGATTAGGATTTTAAATCACTATTTCCCTCTTCTCATGAGGGTATAGTGACCAAATAAGCAAGGTATCCTCATTTGGATTATATCTAGACCCTAAATATATCTTATGCATAGCCTCCTCTGATAGGTTCATTTTTGTATCCCCTCTTTTTCCAAAATTGTCAAACACAATTATAGAGCTCATGTCCCATCCTAGTAGAAGTAATACCCTAGCCACTTGAAGTAATTTTCTACCTCTTTCAGGGGTGATGGAGATCATTTCCATGTCAAATTTACTTTTCAATTCTTCTAAAGTAGAAACTTCCTTTTCAAGAGTAATGTCTTACTCCTTTTGTCTTATTTTCTTCCCCTTATACTCATAGACAAATGGTTTGAATTTAGGAATTTAAAAAAAATAATCATTTGAAATTAATTCATGACTAGCCTTGACCCTAGTTTCATCAAATAACTCATTTGATGTTTCAAATTTTACAAGTTCTTGAGGGGGCTCATATTGTGTAATCACATGAGCCTTTATCAGTTCCACTAGTTTCTCCTCTTCATTACTTTGTTCATCACTTTCTTCCTCTTCACTATTGTCAATGGAGAAACACACATCAAGGGTGATTTGTGAGGATATGTGATCTAAAGGCTTCACCTCCTCAACCTATACTCCTATGTAATTCATATGACATGTATCAAAAATTTATGAGGGAACATTTTTTACTATTTCATTCATATGAGCAATAAGCTGCTCAACCCTAGCCAAGGGATCTTGTATATTAGCAAATGAATCTTTACATGATGTGACATTATTTCTCTTCCATTTCTCCACAAGCATAAATTTATTATATGAAGCCATTCTCTCACTAGTGGAAGCTTCATCTACGTTCCTGATCACATCATCAAGTGCAAACTAATGCACATACCCTGACCAATTTTGTGTTAATCTTGCTTGATGAATAAATCCCTTTGTATCAAATTTCTATCTTTCATACCCAAGGGGAAATTTGTAATGGGATAATTTAGCATCAATTTCTTCATAACCTTTAGTGGCACATACTATGAAATCTCTAAAACAAAGAGTGTTGGGTATGAGTTATTGTTTATTATGACTCTTGAGATGTTTACTATCAAACCCTGCTAATTGTCATACTATTGCCAAATAAGCAACTCTATTTGGAACCACTCGAGGTATTGGATGTGGAACCCCTTCAAATCCATAAAACCTTATTACCGTGCATTCAGAGAAGGCATACCAGTCTCCCCAATTATGGTCCACTTTTCCTTTTGGGTTATTCTCCTTTGGTCTCAAAATCCTCGACACATCAGGGGATAAATTGTGATCATATGAATAACCTAGCAACTTCATTAGTGGTTTAACAAAATATTATTCAAAATATAAATAGTGAGACCTATCACATTGACTATCCCATAGGGATGTACACATATGTACAGGCCTAAAATTTCCATTTTCATCTATATCTCTAATCCCCAGTTCTTTACTCCACACACTTCTGGCATGTCCCTCATATAAAAGTAAATGCATTAACAAGGAATAGTATTTGAAATCTATGCAATCACTATTGTTTTTTTATCCTTTCAAGTCCTTGATTTAGGGCATTCGCCAAATATTTTGCATATTTGAATGACCTAGCATCTTTTCTTTGTATATAAGTTGCTACAACCATCGATACAATAGACATAAGTGGTGGAACCTCAATTCCCAAGATTTGACTAGCTAAGTAGTAGGTATATTGGAAGTAATCTTCAAGAAAATCTATTTGAAATGGAGGGTTTTCACTACTCAAAAAATTTCTAAGTTGACCTTGCTCATTCTTAGGTCTGTGCAAAGGTAGCTTCCATCTCTTGTAACTAATATCCATGCAATGGTATTCTATCAAAAAGTCTCTAATGGTGAATAGCAAGTTCATGGGACCTTCTAACTGAAATACATTAGAGATCAGGTCTTGGGAGATAATAAGCATATCAGCCCCATTTGGTATTTGGATAGTTCTTTTATTGGTATTATACCGATTGGCTAGAGCTTTCATTAATTCTACATTGACGAACATGTTTGGCACCACAAGTCTTCCTAAGTTCAATCTCCAAGGTTTACAGACTGGTTGAAATCTGAATTGCTTTCTATAGTGATACATAGAAAGCTCATAACCCTGATGTGGCATCCAGACTCCCTAGACCCTTATTTTTTTCTAACAATTTACTTGTTTGAACACTTCTTCTGGGTCTTGGCCCTGACCCCAGACACTGGTCTATCAAGTCTTGGTTTAGATTCCTCTTTTCAATTTTTTGTTTCTTTGCATTAGGTTTTTCCACATTTTTTTCCATTGCTAACTCTAAAACAATGCAACTTTCTAGCTGAGAGTGGAGTAATTACGTGAATTTTCTCTTCCCCTAGTTTTACTACTTCTGAGTTCCATCCTATATACTTCTTCCCTTAGTGTAATATTTCTAGTTTCTACAATTGTATGATTAATTCGTGGTGCAATTCACTTCAGTTCTGGATCATCAATACACCACTTGTTTCAGTCTTGTCATCAGGGAGAGCATTTATGTTAAATATCCTGTTGATGTTGTTGGATGTCACATAAACTAATAGTAATCGTTCATCACTATATCATCAGGACCTTGATTTGTTTTCCACTAGTGGCCATGTTCTCCACTGACGAGAGTCCTTCTTTTCGTCTATTGGTGGGACATCAATCAATGCTACCTCGGTGCATCCTATTTTCGTTGATAAGTGTTAAATTTTGATACTATGTGATTATATTGGTCTATCGGGGGACCTCATTATCCATTTCATTTATGTCCCTGAGATTCGGTGATGTGATAATATTTTTTATTTCTATCAGCCCGTTGGGAAGACTACCTTGGAAGTTAGCCCAATGAAAAGATGCTATGTCGATGTAAAGATATGAATTTCCCTTATCAGGCTATTAATGGGCTAGTAATGGGAGTTCCACTAAAAGAGTATTGTTCGACCGATAGTGTCAAAATGACTTTTGATGGATTTCATGAATGTGATTGGTTGGGTATGCTAGCTACAAAATGGATTTTTTACACGAACCTCAACAATTTGTCTAGGTCATAAAATTGAGTCTGGTGAGATTTTGTAAGGAGAAGGAGATAAATGGATAGAGGCTAATGCAGATATGCAATATTTTTTTAGTCTTAACAATGGCTCCATATGGGGATGAATGATTGTAAAATTATTGCAAGAATCCAAAAAATCTTTGGGGAGTAGACCATGGATGAAGATGGAATATGATGAGAACCTAAAACTATGTGCATGGAAATTTGCAAATTTCAGAAGGCATATCAGGTATTTTCCATGCACTGGAAATTCCTGACCTTCACCTAGACTACTATGCATGGAAAAATATTACTTTAAGAGGTTTGTCAAGAATTTTTCATGCACTGGCAATCCCTGATCCTCTGATGTTCTTCAAGAAAATAAGTGTTTTAGAAACTACCCATGTATTGGAAATTCTTGTTCCTCTCTTGATATTTTCTGGAGATAATATAAATCTTCACCTCCATTTCCCATAATAACAAAGGGTTCTAACCATAAGGATTAAAATTTTCCATGCTTTCCCTTATCTTGACTCCTGGCATTCCATATGAGAACCATGTCACCTATTTCAAACTTCTTTTTTTTAGCCTTTTTGTCATAGAAGTACTTTATCTATAGTTGTTTCTTCACATTATGCTAATGTACTTGATTTCTAATTTCATCAAGTTCTATCAGCTCTTCCATTCTCTCCTCCATAGATTCAGGGATGTCTAAGTTCTCTTGCAAGATGAACCTACTTATTGGTAGCAAATTATGTAAAGGGAGCCTGGCCTGAGCCCCATATACGAGTTCAAAGGGAGACTTTCCTGTAGCCCTCTTCATAGTAATCTTGTTTTCCCATGAGGCTAATTTTAATTTGGAATCCTAGGCCTTCTTGTTATTAATTAACATCCTCTTTATAATCTTCAAGATACTTTTATTGTTGGATTCAGCTTTCCCATTCGCCTGTGGATGATAAGGAAAAGCATATGAGATGATGATTCCATAAGACTGGAAAAATTCCTTGAACTCATTAGATCTAAAACACATTCCATTATCAGTTACAATCTTTGATGGGACCCTGAATCGTGTGATGATGTTTTCCAATAAGAAATTGGTCACAACCTTACTAGTTGCCTGCTTGGTGGGTATGGCTTTTAGCCATTTTGGGAAGTAATATGTGGCCACCAATATCCATTTGTGTCCTCCACTATATTTTTTTTGTAATTTACCCTATGAAATCAATTCTTGATTGATGAAATGGAGCTTCAACTTGCATAGGCCTCAGAGGAAATGCTCCTTGGTACTTCAATTTTCCTAATTTTTTTTTTGGTACACCTCGCAGTTTCTAGTATAGTTGTGTGTATCATTGAAAACCTTAGGCCAATAGTACCCTTCCCTTAATATCTTATTAGTAGTGGGTATTGTTGAGAAATGTTCCCCACATACTCCTTCATACATATCTTTCAAGAGATGTCTTGATTGATGTCCATCTACGGACAATAATAGGACACCATTATTCTTCCAATAAAGGTCTCCATTCATGAATACATATTTTGAGGCCTACAACTTGAGTTCCATTTTTATGTTGTCCTCAAACCCTTGTGGACATTTTGAATGTTTGAGATAGTACATGATATCAATGTAGCATGAAGTGTGTTCAATACTCGTGACCATATCTTCTTCATTATTCACATTACATACTTGGGCAGTTTCTAAACTTGTTTCAGCCATCAATTTGGCCAATCCTTGTCCCCTTACAAGCTTGGTGATTTTGAACTCGATATCAAACTCCTAGATTCTATTTATCCATCTTCACCTATGTTCTATTGTCTCACTTTGTATAAATACATCTTTTACTGTAGCATTAGGCACATAAGCTATCAATTTTGCTCCCACTAAATATGGTCTAAATGCCTTGACAACTTTTACTAGTGCATAGGCTTGTTTTTCCACAATATCATACTTCAACTCTACATTTTGGAGGGATTTTCTAAAGGAGGAAACTGGTTGTTCATACCCTTCATCATTCTTTTGAAGCATTACTGCAGAAACTATGTGATAGGATGTGAATAAGAAGATTTAGAAAGGTTTTTTGAAATCTAGAGATTTCAATACAAAAGCCTCTTTGATTTCCCTTTTTATGGATATGAATGCATCTATAGCTTCAATTTTCCAATCAAATTTTGCACCTTTCTTTAGCATTTTTGTTATTGGCTTTACTACCTTAGAAAAGTTTTATATGAATCTTCTTGCAAAATTGATTTGTCTAAAGAAGGATTGAATAGCTTTAATTGTTTTGGGGATAGGTATTTTATCAATGGCCTCCACTCTTTTAGAATCAATCATTAATCCTTCTTTAGAGACTATATTCTTGAGCAACTTTCCTTCTTTTATTGTAAAATGACACTTTTTTGGATTGAGTAAAATGTCGTATTCCAATGCTTTCAAAAATATTTTTTCTAGATGAGCCACATGATCTTCTACCTTTTTGGAGTATGCAGTTAAATTATTTTGGTAGACTACCATTATTACACTAATAAGGTCAACAAAAGAAACATCCATGGCTCTTTGGAATGTTGCACCAACATTTGTGAGTTTGAATGGCATCCTAACATAAACATATGTTCCCCATGGCATAGTGAAAGTTGTCTTGTATTGTTCTTATTCTTTAACTTTTACTTGATTATAACCCAAAAATCCATCCATCATCGATAGTAACACACAACCTGTGACCCTTTGTAGCATGGCCTCCATGTTTGGAAGTGGATAATTGTTTCTGAGAGAAGATACATTTAAGTTCTGGAAGTCTACACAAATCCTTATATCTCCATTTTTATTTCTAACTAGTACTAGATTAGAGGCCCAATATGAATGTCTAATTGACTTGATAATACCCCCTTCCCTAAGCTTCATAAGCTCTTCATACATTTTAGGTTTCAAAGTTGGGTTGATGGGTCTTTGCTTTTTCTCGAATGGTTTGGCACCTAGCTTTAATGGTATCTCATGTTGGAATAGATCTTCTCTATATGCCTTAAGATCCTCATAATACCATGCAAAAAATGCTTATATTTTCTTAATAGTGCAATCAACATTTTTCTGATTGTTGGAATTATCTTTTTTCTAATATATACCCATTTTGGTGCCAATTCTGTCCCTAGATTGATTTCAACATCTTCCTTTTTTACTAGAGTTTGTTTCATGAGAGCATGATAATTTCCATCAAACACCTTTTCTATTGCCACAAGTCCTTTAGGAAGTTTTTTGGCTTTGAGTTGCACAACTTATTTTCCAAACACAATTTGTTTTCCATCTATTTCTTCCAAAAGTGCATTAAATTCAATCTCCTATGCTTCATACTGATCAATGCAATGTAGAAACTTGATGAGATCGATGTCATCATTGAAAACTTTCCAACTATAGATATTATTAGGGATAGAAGGTCTTGTTTTGAATTCAACTTGAGATACTCCGACCAAGGTGATATCATCTCTTCTTAGAGCTATGTTGGTTATGAAATTTTCCATCAAGTTCTTGGACCTATCTATCCATTCAATAGAAAATGCATCAAATAGTTCAATTTTGTCCCACAGAACATTTCTATATTGCTTTAACATTTTTTTTATTGTAGCATATTTTGACCTGACTTGTGAAATGATCAACTTACAGTCCCCAAGAATAGTTAGCAACTTAGTTTTTTGTTTTATAGCCATAGTCAAACCAATTAGCAGAGCTTCATAATCTACTATATTATTTGTACATTCAAATTCCAACAAGAATGAATACTTGAATGTGATACCTTTAGCTAAAATAAAAACTACCCCTGCTCCATTTCCTTCTTGACTACAACACTCCATCAAAATACATCTTCCATACACCATGTTGACTCTTAGAAACATGCTTATCAATTGGATCAGTATTCACTAATTTAGGTTGGGAAGGCTCTATTTTGAAACTTCATAAATCCACATCATAAAAGTAGTTTATCTTATTTTGAGCAACATAGTCCACAATTTGATTGATCCTTGTCTCTCTATATAACTTGAACTCTTCCCCATTGAACGGTATTGCAACATAAGACAAGTCAACTTGCATATTTTCTCCAACTGTTGCAGTCCATTGTCTTGACAAGAGCATTCCAAAATGAGGAGGTGCATCAGTTACAATTATGTCTATATTATAAGCTTCTTGTGGATAAGCAGTCAATTTCACTTCCACATCTTTCATAATTCCTACCATTGGTACATGCCTATTATCCATAGCATAGAATTTACCACCATTAGTTTCCACCCACATGCCAAGTTGTTTCATGACTCCTACTGACATGATGTTGATAACAACACCTAAATCTATTATACAATTTCTTACCAACTTGTTATTTATGAGCAATGTGGTAAAAAATGGGTCAATTTGTGAAGGATTCACTATTGTATCACCAAGAAAAAATTTAGGAACTTTTAATCCTCCTTGCTTGATGTTAGTGGTCTCTTTATTCTCAAATTTTGTGTTTCTATTAGTTCCATTAGATATTAGTTGAATAGCACTATCTTTATATTCCTTTATCTTCATCATCTCTAATAATTGCAAATACATTTTGACCTGGGACAAGGCTTGTGTGAAATAAAAAGAGGTCCTTTATTCTTTGGCTATTATTTTGTTCCACAAGATCTCCTTTGTTCTCCTCTTTTTCTTTTTTGTTCGTTTCATCAGACTTTTTCTTGTCTTTATGAAACTATTTTTTTTCTTCCTTATGAACATGTTTTCGTTCATTCTTATTGGGTTGCTTATTTTCTTCCTTTCTTGGCGCGCCTTGTGTTGTTCCTTTGTCTTTCATAAATATCCCTCTTGGAACACCCTCATCTTCATTTATTGTTATGTTTCTTAACCAATATTTGCTATTTTCCTATTCTACTACATCAATGGTTAACTAATTAATTTCTTCCTCAATTGTTCTTCTTACTTTTTACTTACTTGAATGAGATGGTGCACAAGGAGAATATGGTTCATCATTTCTTTCATCATAATAAAAAAAGACCTATTGTCCTGCTATATGTACATTGTATCTTTGGTTATCAACATCATACTCATAGCTTTCTTCTTCTGAAGATGAATATCCGTGCTCAATGGGATGGAGGGTGTGGGAGGTCAAATATATTATATGATCCTCTTCATAATTTTCCATTGGTATTTCTTCTTCTTGTATTGATTGAGCTACAACACAATGATCAAGGGAATGTGCAAGCTTGAATATCTTGACACCAAGGATTATTGTTAACCACGTATGCTCCCTTCCTCTTTAGGGGATTAGGAGTCTCCTTATTCTTAGGCCTATGAATTATGGGATTTCCATCTTTCTAGTTCATATTATATGGCATATCATGCAACTTTGGTCTTTCATTTATGTATGTATTCTCTTTCCTATTCTAAGGGTAATTAATATTTTGTGGAACCTTGAGATTATCTATCTTACCTATCATCCCAACAACCTTTCTATTGTTCTCAATGGTCAATGCTATTTTTTGTGCTTTATTTAGGTTTCTAGGGCATCTATTTCTAAGCTCATATCTTTTTTTTAGATTAAAATCTTTTAGGTAAATGCTTAATGTTGTAGGGTTAGTCAATTTGGACCCAAGTGGTATCTTATTATGTAATTTGTAGAACCTCTAGTTGAAGTCATAAACTGACTCATTCTGATGTTTCTAGATACTTATCAATTCATGCAAGGAAAACTCAAGGGCACACTGATTCCCATATTTCTCTAGAAACTGGTCTTGAAAGTCTGATATAGAATTAATTGAGCCATCAAGTAGGCCATTGAACCACTCCCTCACCTCTTCTATTAGAGGCATCATGAATAATCGCATATTCACATCTTCATATTGCATACAAATATCTTGAACAAAAGCATTAAAATTTATGATATGTTCTTTTGTCGATATCACATTATTTCCAGTGAACTTGGGAACCATATTTCTCCAATTACTATCCATTGGATAGGGGTACAATTGATGCCCTGCTAGATCAAATTGTCTACATAGGTTTGTAGGATTTTTTGGAGGCAAGTTCAAAGGCAGTGGATTAGGGCAGTACTGATACCCACATTAAGGTTGGTAATAAGAATTTGGTTGGATGTGTTTTTGGGATTACATGTTTTGGTGGGGTACATGTTGATATTGTGGGGTATATTTCTCACCTAAAGATGGATTGTGTTGGGGAGGATTTGTAGCACTTGAATTCTGAGATGGAATATTAGGCTAATAATGTTGTCCCTGGTTTACATTTTTTGGTGCTCTTGTGTTTTGAGGTGCACCTTGTGGATTGTAATTTCCACCCTTTTTATTTGGAGGGACATACTTTGGTGGGTTTTATTTATTAACATTTAGTTGAGACAATTACTAGTTCAACTCTATATTTATTTTTATCAACCATTGTCTTCTTTCAAGCTCCTGTTCACTCCATTGCATTTGTGCCTCTAATTCATGATTAGTCATGTGTTGAAAATATTCAGTAGGAGTTGATTTATCCATGAGCCTAGACTAGTTTCCTTCTTTTCTATGGGCTATTTCATGATCATACTCCTCTTTCCTTCCTCTACGTTCCTCCTCACTTTGGGCATAGAACTCTGACATTTTTTCTTGGTCTATTTCCAAATGATAAATGGGATGATCATTGTTCTCTTATTCAAATGGAGTGTGAGGATATCGACATGGATCATTGTTGTGACCCTCTGACTCATGCAATGGGCCAAAGCTATTGTGTACATTGAAGGCTTGTTTTGTTGAGTTTCCTGCATTTATGACATCTACTTGGCTAGATGTCATCTTAGACTTGTTCTTGTTTGTGTTGGTTTTTGTGGGAGGTGATTGATGTTTGTTAGTCCATCTCCCATTGTTCTTCTTGGGACTATCCTAGTGTAAGGATCTTCTTCCATTCATATTAGATGATATGAAGTATCTTTGATGTCTGCCATCTATTCTTTCTGATCTAATGCTTACTTTATCTATCATAAAATCTCTTCAAAGTCACCACCTATCTTTTGAAAGTAGGAAAATGATTTAGTTTGTTCCTAGTGGAGTCTTTTAACTCTAGAATGACTCTATGATGGAAGGCTTGGGCTCAAAATTGACTCCCCAATAGAGTCTCCAATCTGTTAGTTCTCAAAAATGTTGGTTGAAAAACATCAAGAGGTTTCTAGGCTATTGGTATGTTTTAGGCTAATGAATAAGGCCAAATGGTGTGTTTGAAAATTATTCTCTTCAAGCTCTGCTAGACCTAGGTGGGTATACCTATGCAAATAAAGAAAACTTAAACTATGTGTTTCCTACTTAAGCAATCTATCCACAATGGCAATTGGAAGTGGAGAGATGCATACCTAATTTGGTATAAATTGTATAATCAATATCACCGTGAAGTTTATTAATATGTTTAGTTAACATATATAAGGTTTTGGATACAAATTTGACTAAATTAAATGATGAAATGGGTAAGACTAGTGCCTTGTTGGGTAGATGGAGTTAAATGAAAATTCAGGATAAATGACTTATATTGGTAATAACTCAAACTATTTTGCACACTTATCTTGGTTTATATCTTGTATAAACATGTGGAAAATGATTGAAAAGATCTACTTATTAATCCAATTGAAGGAACCAATTGGATAGATCACACAGTAACAACAAATAATATCAAATTGGAGACAAAATGACAATCCTATTTATATGGTTCTTCTTATTGATCCAACTAACACTTCCAAACTAATGTGATTGACTAAAAGGGGGTTTTAATTCTTTTAAATAAACTGATTAATCACACCACACAAGAACAAAAAATGTGTCTTGATAAACTAAATATATCCTTGATATACCAATTTAAATAATAAGGAAACATTAAAATGGAGACAACCAGATAATTGTATAACTTCAACAAACAATTGATACCAATAGAACTCCACAAAATCAAAGATCTTTCATTGAATTCTTTTAAATTATGCTTGCAACATAGTCTTTCAAAATATAAACATTATGGAACTCTTTTGATATCCATCTATTACCCCTATTCTACTATTATCTTCTCCTATATCTTTCTTTTGGTCTTGGTCTCTCTTATATATATGAGAGGAAACAAGCTTCAGACTAAAAGACATGACTTTTGATAGCAAATAATGATTTTGAAACTAAAAATAGCTTAAGAAACTAACACAATCATAAAAATATGTTCCAATCTATTAATCTCTGAGTAAAAGCTCATGGTCATCTAAGACCTATTCAAAGCTTTTACTTTATGATGGGGTCCACATCATTACCACTAACTGATTTTGATTGTTGTTCAATTGTGTCTGGAATGTCCACTACTCGATTAATAAATAGATTGAAGGTCAAGAGATGATCAATAAATCCTTTTTTTGCATCACTGTCTACTTTGGAATTGACTTCTCTCATTTCATAATCTATATGCATGAATTTTTCAAATTTTTTATGAGGATTTTATAAGACCATATCTTCATCATTGATCTCCTCTAATGCAGTTGTTATAAATTTTGTCAACTCTGCTTTCCAATCATCCCTTTTTCAAAGATTCCTTGTATCGTCATGGAGTGCAAGAACCAAATTAAAGCAACTAAGATCATCCTCGAGTCTATGTTGATATTGGTTGTGGGATCTCACCAAGTCATTATATCTTTGCAGTGTTTGGTCTTTTAGAACCTGTTTACCCAAAAGTTCTTTCTTTTTATCAATCATTCTTCCTTGCAATTAGAGATTCTCCTCTAGTGTTGATTTTATTTTCTTACAGACACCCCAACAATCATCAACCTACTTCATCAGCTTATCAAATCTCTCTTTGATTATCTCAGACGCAATATTGTACTTGCTGATTTTCATTTCTTTTTCTAGTACCTTACACTTTTCCTGAGCCTTTAAATGGGAATTTTTCCAATAATTTGCATCAACTAATGCATCTAATACTTTCCCATCCTTCTCAAGGAATGGGGATCAAAATTCTAGAAAAGAAGGTGACTAGACAACTTATCCATTTGATGTGATAGCTTCTTTTTTAATTTTTCATTTTATTTGACCAACTTTTCAATTTGTGCTCTTGTGAACTCTACCACATTAACATTCATTTTTACAATTTCTAAGGTATTAGTGTCCCTAGTGCTTTTGATCAAAAGGTGTCCAAATACTTCATTAGGATTGTCAATCACTGTTGGCCTCTTCTCATGAGGGTAAAGTGACCAAATAAGGTATCCTCATCTCGATTATATCTAGACCCTTAATATATCTTATTACTAGCCTCCTTTGATAGGTTCATTGTTGTACCCACACTTTTTCTGAAACTGTCGAACACAATTGTAGAGCTCATGTCCCATCCTGGAAGAAGTAATAGCCCAACCTCTTGAAGTAATTCTCTACCTCTTTTAGGGTTGATGGATTGCATTTCCTTTTCAACTTCCATTTTCAAATCTTCTAAAGTAACAAATTCATTTTCTAGAGTAATTTCTTGCTCCTTTTGTCTTATTTTCTTCCACTTATACTCATAGACAACTAATTTGAATTCAGGAGTTTTAAAAAAATCATCATTAGAAATGAATTCATGACCATCCTTCACCCTAAAGTAATTAGATAACTCATCTGATGTTTCAAATTTTATAAGTTCCTAAGGGGGCTCAGATTGTTAGTGGACAAACACACATTAGGAGTGGGTTGTGAGGGTATGTGATATAAAGGATCCACCTCCTCAACCTGTACTCCTGTGTAATTCATATGAGATGTATGAAAAATTTGTGAGGGAAAATATTTTACTATTTCATTCATATGAGCAATAAGTTGCTTTACCCTACCCAAGGGATCTTGGATATCAACAAATTCTTCCTTATATGATGATACATTCTTTCTCTTCTATTCGTCCACAAGCATATCTTTATTATATGAATCCATTCTCTCACTAGTGGAAGCTTCATCTCGTTTCTTGATCATATCATCAAGTGTAAACCAATGCTCATACCCTGAAAAATTCTGAGTTAATCTTGCTTGATGAATAAATCCCTCTGCATCAAATTTCTCTCTTTCATACCCAAGGGGAAAGTTGTAATGGGATAATTTAGCAGCAATTTCTTCATATCCTTCAATGGCACATACTATGAAATCTCCAAAAAAAAGAGTGGTTGGCATGAGTGATGGTTTATTATGACTCTTGAGATGTTTAGTATCAGACTTTGCTAATTTTCGTACTAAATCCAAGTAAGCAACTCTATTTGGAACCACTATGGGTAAAAACTTTAGAACCCATTCAAATCCATAATCCCTTATTATGATGCAATTAGAGAAGGCATACCAATCTCCCCAATTATGGTTCAGTTTTCCTTTTAGGTTATTCTCCTTTGGTCTCAAAATCCTTTGCATCTCAAGGGATAAATTGTGATCATATGAATAGCCTAACAACTTCATTACTGGTTTAACAAAATATTATTCAAAATATAAATAGTGAAAGCTATCACATCAACTATCCCATAGGTATTTCCACATCTGTACAGGCCTAAAATTTCCATTTTCATCTTTATCTCTAATCCTCAGTTCTTTACTCCACACACTTCTGGAATGTCCCTTATATAAAAGTAAATGCATTAACAAGGAATAGTATTTGAAATCTATCCAATCACCATTTTTGTTGATCCTTTCAAGCCCTTGATTTAGAGAATTTTCCAAATAGTTTGCATAGTCAAATGACCTTGCATCTTTTCTTTGTATATCAATTGCTACAACCATTGGTGCAATAGACATAAGTGGTGGAACCTCAATTCCCAAGACTTGACAAACTAAGTAGTAGGTATATTGGAAGTAACCTTCAAACAAATCAATATGAAATGGAGGGTTTTCATTGCTCAAAAATTTCCTGAGTTGACCTTGATCATTCTTAGGTTTTTGCAAAGGTAGCTTCCATCTCTTGTAACTAATATCGATGCAATGGTATTCTATCAAAAAGTCTCTAATGGTGAATGGAAATTTCATGGGACCTCCTAACTGAAATAAATTAGAGATGAGTTATTGGGAGATAACAAGCATATCGGCCCCATTTGTTGATTGGATAGTTCTTTTCTTGGTATTATATCAACCGGCTAGAGATTTCATTAATTCTACATTGAAGAACACATTTGGCATGGCAAGTATTCCTAAGTTCAATCTCCATGGGTTACAGACTGGTTGAAATCTGAATTTATTTCTATAGTGATACATAAAAATCTTATAACCTCGGTGTGTCATCTAGACATCCCCCAAACCACTTTATTTTTCTAACAATTTACTTGTTTGAAAACTCCTTCTGGGTCTTGGCCCTGACCTTGGACACTAGTCTATCAAGTCTTAGTTTAGATTCCTCTTTTCAATTTTTTATTTCTTTTCCTTAGGTTTTTCCATATTTTCTTTCATTGCTAACTCTGAA